>CAUYPK010152280.1:0-44614 GCA_963574355.1 Loris lydekkerianus
AGGCGCCACCCCAAGAGTCTTTTCTCTATAACCTACTGATGCTGTATGCTATCACTGATATGGAATAGTAAAATTTTTCTACATGTGTTGACTATTAAAATATATAATGAAAAATGTATTGCAAACAGAATGTCAGGTCGCCTTCTTAGTTCTATTTTCCAGGGTGTCCATAAAGTTCATGTGCAGCTGACTGTCTGAAACGGATTTTAAATTGCACATGAAGTTTATGGACCCCCTGTGTATAAAGGAGTATTTGTAACAGTGAGATAAAAATTCTCAGCCATGGTTGAAGACACAGAGTGTTGCTGATAGCTGTGAGGGCTTCCCCGTCATCCCTCCCTAAACCGTCTCCCCCATGAAAGGTGAACACCATGCTGAGCTTGGCCTTTCTCCCTCCTCACCTGGTCTGTGTATATTGTCTTACCACATATGTTTATATTCCATGCAACATACTGTTTTGGTCTTGTGTTTTGAAACCACTATCTAAGTAGAATAAGATGCTCTTTTGTGACTTGCTCTCTTTGCTCAACAAGAAATGTGTAAAATTCATCCACGTTGATTCGTGTCACGGTAATTTATTTCTTTTTCTCAATATACGGTACTTGAGTCAAGGACTTGGCACAATTGTTCTGTTCTCTGCTGTTCTCTGCTCAGGAAACATTTGTTCGTGTCGCCTGATGCAGACGTATAAGAATTTCTCTAGTGTCCATATGTGGATCATTATGAAAGTTTTGAGACAAACTGTGTTATGGTCCATTATTTCACTTCTAAGTCGACAGCGTCCTTCCTGATCCACCCGTGGAAGTTGGAGTTTACTCGGCTTCTCAGTGGGGATGGAAGGGCTCCATTTATTTCCATCCATGAGGTTTTTCTGTTCCTTGATTTTTATGTATTTCAAAACTTTCATGATGGCAAAGGATTCTTTGGGTAATAAAGTATTATAGATGTTTTACCTTTATTAGCCAGTTAGTTTTTAAAGAGATTGTCTTAATTTATACTCAGACCATCATGGTAGAAGACTTTCTTTGGCTCCATAATTACTTACGAAATGAATACTTTACATAAATGCATTGACCTTTGTTTTTTTCTCTTGTGAAACGGATGGGCGTGGCTTTGGACTAATATTCAATAAAGTTGTCTTCTTCCATTAGTATATAGGAGGACTTTATATAATCTGTGTCTTTTTTGTGTATTGACAAAAGGTTTTGCCTGGTAGCTGCTATTATCAGCTCATACTTACGCAGCATTATTTATAATAAATCAGATGAGTCATTCCTCTCTGATGCTTTTGGGGGAATTTTGTTTAAGAAATTCTCCTTTACCCTGGCCTCATACAGAATTCTATGTTTATTTATAATAGTTTTAAACTTTCATATTTCTTAATTTTTTAATAAGTCCAGAATTAGGTATTGTATACAGAGTAAGATAGGGATCTAATTTCACATGGAATACCTCTTTGAGCTATATTTTGAATTCCCTTCCTCTGGTGTGAAATATCTGCTTAGTCATAAATCAGTTTTCTACTAAAGAATATGTCCGTTTCTGGACTGCTTTTCGTAGCCAAACTACCTTAATTGCCAGTTTTAAAGTAAATATTGACAGAAAACATTGCTATAACTCAAATATGTCAGTCTATTGTATATTTCAGGATGTAAGTATCCTTGGACTTGCCTCTTCCATTTAAATTTTAGATACTATGTATCAAGTTCAACAGCAGAAAAAAAAAAAAAAAAGAAAACGAAAAGTAAAGAAAGAAAAGAAAGAAAGAACATAAAAATACCCTGCTGAGATCTTTTTGAAATTGCAATTTAAGTCTGTGGATCAACTTGGAAAAAAATGCCTTTGTCATAATATTGAGTCATATCATCCACAAATACGAAATATCTCTCTGTTAATTTAGTTCTTGAATATTTTTTAATCTTTTCTATAAAGGTCATGCTTATGCTTGTTAGATTTCTTCCTAGGTATGTTAACCATTTAGTTATTTTAGCCTCTCTGTCTTACTCTCTCACTGTGAAGTTATAGTTTCTGTTCACTGATATATGGAGTTGGTTTTGTCTGAAAATCTGTATCAGTCTTTCTAAACTTATTAAATATTTATAAATTCTCTGTAGATTCTTTGGTTTTCCATCAGATGCAGATAGGCCAGTCATAGCGTGTGAGCAATGAAAATTATATGTCTTCTTCTTTAATCCTTTTAAATTTTCTATTTTTTGTTTCTATCAGACACCACTGGCTAGAAGCCAGGCTCTCAACGATGTTGGTGATTCTTCATACACTTTTTAAAAGATTATTTTTACTATTTCGTGTAATATTTCATATGGGTCTTCTATAAACACACTTTTTTTTTTTTTCAATGAAAAGATCAGCTTGAGTGTGGATAAAGTTGATAGGAAGAAAGGTTGATAGCTCTGCAACCACCAAGTAATGCTCTAATTCCTTCTAACTCTAGAAATTTGACAAACTCAGACATGAGTAGAGCTACAAACCTTCAGGCCTTTCCTATAAAAGCGGAAGGAGCGTATCATATCCTCATTATGGTCTCCCAGTCCTAACAGTCAGGAGCACAACACTTTCGCGAGGAAGAATGAAAAAGGAAATGTGAGCCATGAAATATCCTCAGAAGATGGTAGTTGATTTCCTTTTCCCTTCTGACCACTGAGGAGCCAGCTCTCCGTATCATTTTCAATTCTTTGTTCACAGTCTTGCTTTTCTCCCTCCCTGCTTTCAGATCTCCTCTTCTCTGTCCTTGTGCAGTTTTACTACAATCTGTCAAGGTGCAGAATGTTTTTTGGATTTTTTTTTCCCCTGCTTTGGATTTATTGTGCCTTCTGAAAATGAATACTTGACTATTTCATCTAGCCTGAAAGATTCTCAATCATTAGCTCTTAAGAGTTAAGGTAAATTAATTAATCCAGCATCATTAGCTCTTCTGCAGTGGAATATTCATGCAAAATACCCACTGAGCCCACTACCGGAACTGGCAGATACATTAATGAGATTTAAGACCGAATTACCGTATATACTCGAGCATAAGCCGAGTTTTCCGAAAAACCCGAACTCGGCACAAATTTTGTGCTGGAACAAAACTCGGCTTATACTTGAGTATATACGATATTTCATCTGAATTTTGGTATAACACTATTTATTTTATACTGATTTTTCTATGTGGAAAATCAAGAAGATGTTTAAAGCAGGTCGCATTACCCAAAATAATAGGGAAAAATTAACTATTCTGTATGTAAGTTGGATACATCTAATGTCAAGAGATATTCAGGCAACTGCATGTTAGTAAGACTTGAGTCAAGGTACACAAACCTGTCTTAGAACCATGTGGCAACACAGAATGTTTACATTCTATATATTTAGGGTGTATGGGGGGTGAGAGACAGAAAGAAGACATTTTTATCCTCCTTAAAATTACAAATAAAGACTATTTTAGGAATTGCAGGTTCACTTCTAAAGGTATCTCATTACGGTTCAATGTCTTGACAAGGGACTGGGTAGAATGGATTGTTCTGGTCTGTGATTCACGTTGGTGAGACCTGTTTCCCAAAAGAAATTCCTAAGAGGAGTGGATGTAATTCTTATATGTAAATGTGCTGAGGGACGGGTGGCAGGTAAATATTACCGGATTTCTAGTTATTCACATGAAAAACATTTATATGTTTGCATTTAATCTGTCAAGCAAATGGATTATATGAGTAGGTAGTCTCTACCATTTTATATTTGGGTCTCAGGTGCTTTTGTGCTTATATTTACATGTGATGTCTCCTTTATCTGAGATTTCTTAAGAATTTCAATAACCACAGCTAATGTCTGCTTGTCTGCCTTCTCCATCAGTCACACCTACCTGTGGGTACAGAATGAAGCTGCCTTTTGACTGATGCCTCAAGTCACTCTTTTTATAAATTTCTCCAGGTCGCCTAAAAAATCAATTTTGGCTTTTCTTGTGGTTATTGCTTGAAAGAGCAGATACGTCCAATTTAAATCTGGAATGAATTTCAGCAAAGTTAGTGTTTATGTTAAACATAAAAGCTGTGATACAAAATATGAAAGGCCAACCAGGCTCTGCACCTCTGTTAAACGCTTTACGTATGAATAGAAACATTTTCATCCTGAACAAGTCAAAGCAAGGAAATGAACTGAGATGAAATTACTGACCATCTGATAAAAATCAAGAAACAAAACAGACAAAGCCCAAAGAGATTTTTTAGACCCCATTGTGTCTCCTTCCCTCAGGACACCTATCTTTCACACACAAGACTGTTAATTTATCTTTTCTAAGAAGAGCAGATTAATTTTAGAAATAGAAGTGTAATTCTAAGTCTTGCAAAAGAAAAATATTTTTAATAAACCAAAATGTCAAGCTACTTACTAAGCTACTAACTCTAGACTAGCCAGAGTTTCATCAAAAATACCACACACATTGTATTTTTTGAATTAAGATTTAAAATTTTAAATATAACAATGAAGAAGTCCTTCACCCTCCTTACCCTAACATGTCCTCTTTTCTATCCTTTCCCAGCCCTTCCTGGTGTCCTCATAAAGTCATTATCTTGGTTGTGGTAATGGTTTTACAGATGGTCGCGTTAGCTAAAACTTAACAAATAGTACGGTGGATGTGTATCTTTGTTACACCTCAACAAAACTGTTAAAAATAAAAACTTAAGCATCAGTTTTCAAAAACATCTCAATAATCTCTAGGAAAAAGAAATTCATTGGCGTATTTTGAACTCACAGAAAATGCAGCCAAAATAAATATTTTACACCTTTGAAATAAAAGATGGGTGACCGACGTCAGCCACTTTTTATTGCCATCCAAACATTTGGGCTTTGCGTTTCTGTGTTTACTATTCTTTTCCCTTGTTAGAGTATACCAGTTTGGATAATGCTGTTTTGTCATCAAAATATAAATACACACGCACACATACGTAGGTATTTGAGATCCTATCAGGTACAAGGCAGTGTTTGCCAGTGCTGCCGATAGATAAAATATAATGCTGGAGGTAGGATATTTATTTATTTTTTAATTTAATTTTCTTTTATTGTTTCAGGTTCATTGAGGGTACAAAGAATTGTTACACTATTTGCATTTGTTAGGTAGAGTCCATTTTATAATTGTGTCCCACCCCCAAGAGGTGTGTCATACAACCTGACCTCCACACCCCTTCCTCCTCCCATCTCCCCACTCCCTCATACCCCCACCTCCCACCTTGAGTTGGTTTGAGCATTTCTTTTATGTGGGTGTGTATTAGAATATCTACTGGCTTCATATTGGGATTGAGTATATTGGATTCTTGCTTCTCCATTCTTGTGACATTTTCCTAAGAAGAATGTGTTTCAGCTCCATCCAGATTAATACAAAAGATGTAAAGTCTCCATCTTTTTGAATGGCTGAATAGTATTCCATATTCCTGGGTCGGTGGGAATTTAGGTTGTTTCCACAATTGGGCAATTGTAAATTGAGCTGCAATAAACAGTCTAGTGCAAATGTCTTTATGATAAAATGATTTTTTTTCTTCTGGGTGATGCCCAGTGATGGGATTGCAGAATCAAATGGGAGGTCTAATTTGAGTTTTTTAAGGATTCTTCAAAGGTAGAATATTTTGTGCAAGAGGACCAGCATGCTCCCAGGAGCAGGGGAAAGCTGGATTAGTTTTAGGGACAGTGATCAGTTTAATAGAGGTGAATTAGTGACCATAGAGAATCGTTTTGTCTTTCCTAAAGCTAGACTACTGTATATCCCAACATTTCTCATATTTCAGTTTTAGTGGAAACCAAGTGATGGGATTAGGCATCAAGTTCTGCTGTGTTTAGACTTCACTCAAATGTAGTGTTAGGGTGATCTACGACCAAGCACACGAGAAAAATAGCTGTTGTTTCTGCAACTCGGTATAGTTTTGTTTATTGTAGAGTGGCAGGAATGTCTAAGAATCTGTGTGTGCTGGTGATAGCTGGGATTGCTGAAGAGACAGCCTTTCTTATACAACTACTTAATGAAGTGAGCGGTATTTATGATTCCTAACTATATTTTATTGAAACAACTTTAAGAATATTGTAAATACCTTTAAGGAACAGTAAATGTATTATGGCAAGCTTGAGACTTTCTAGCCCATAATCATTTTTTTCTACAATCAAAACTGTTGTCTTTAATTAGATGTTTTCCTTTTTAATAGCTTGGAACTTCTTGGAACACAACTGTTGTGGTAGAACAGACTATGTTTCATTATTTCTGGGCACCTCAGCAAGAGCTTTATAGTGTTGTATATAAAGCTTTATCAGTTAGTTTTGAGCTTTCTCTGAAAATCATACAGCATGTTTGATACATAAAAACCACTTAAAAAACATAGAACATCGAGAGTTTCAGACATTAAGTTGATGAAATGATGCAAGGGTCGTTTCTTCTAATTTGTTGTATGGGTGACAAAGGAATCCCTCACATAGTGTGATTTTTAAAGAGTCATTAAGACCAAATTCCCAGTGTCCTCTTTTGAACAACAATTCAACTCTACTCATGGTTTAGTCAGGAAAACAAAAACCACTTAAAGTATTTCAGGAATAAAGTGATTTTTAATACAGGGAATTAGGAATTTACAAAATGCGAAGATATAAAGTCAGAGAAAGCTGCCAGTTCTCAGGTTTGCCTGTAGAAGAATAATTAAATTCATGGTGAAAAAGTAAAAGAACAACAGACAAACAAACAAACAAACAAAAAAACCCCATAAAACAAAACCTGATTAACCAATCAAAACAATGCTTTTTCCTGTTAATCACTGCCACATTTCTCTTCCCTGTCCTCTACCAATAAATAAAAGTGAAAATAGGACTTGTGAGTAAAAATTGGTCCTTGAAAATGTATGGGTAGATTAATTTTCTTTGACTTACATATGGCTTTATGATTAGAAGTACTGTTGCTTGCGAAGTATATTTGGTACTTTTTAAACCCTAAAGCACCTGAAAAAATAATCAAGAGATTCTTCTACATACAAAATGTTACTCAATTCCCATTCCGTGTAGATGCCAAAACCAAATGAGCTTATACAACTGAACAAAAATAAATCATGTTTATTTTTTCCATATGCACTTAGAGAATATGCCAAGCTAAATGTTCAGAAATAAAAAATTGCCAAAGATTACCACATATGCCTGAATATGAGATGAGGTTTTATTTCCTTAAAGCTATTCTTCAGAAAAGACTCACCTTATATCTGAAACCTCGCAAGACTGACAACATACACCATGTGCTAAAGATACACTGGCCTGAATAATCTCAGTCTTATTTTCATTATGTGAGTCACCTGATAGATTCGACTTAACATTTAAGTAGAGATTTAACATTCATGTCTGGAAACATGATCTCGCATTTGTATATATAGTCTTAGATGCTATGATAAACTCAAGGATTTAAAACATATTGTTTCCAAGAAGTTGGATAGAAGTTTCTTCTAGAAAAGCATCAGGTCACCCAGTACCTCTACTAATGGTCACCAAGCAGGTGAGAATTTTTCAGAAAGGTTATTTTAAGGAATATAAGGGTAAGAGTCTGGAAAGAGGGATATTTCTACACGAGAGTTGGGGCACTGCCTCCCCACACACTGTCGAAAATCTGCTGGAACTTTTGACTCCCCCAAAGCTCAACTACTAAAAACCTACTGTTGACCAGAAGCCCTACCAGTAACAAACAATTCATACCAATTTTATGTGTGTTATTGACTATTCTTATAATAACGCTATGAACCAATGTTACTATGAAAATCATAAGGAAGAGAAAATATATTTACTATCAAGTGGAAGTAGATTATCATCGAGGTCTTTATCCTACTTGTCTTCACATTGAGTAGACAAAGAGAAGGAGGAGGAGAGTTGACCTTACGGTCTCAGTGGTGTCAGAGGCGGACAAAGGTCCACAGAGAAGTGGACACCTGTGCAGTTCAAACCTCTGTTGTATCAATTGCATATATTTATAAATTGGGACATTTAAGTAATTTATATGTAAATTTTAAGTAGACATTTGTGCTGCGACAATCAATACTACCTGCTATAACAACACTCTAGATATCGGATTGGTCAGTCATAGTAAAGATTTATTTCTCATGTGTGTTACAATCCAGCCTTCTCTGAGTGGCTCTTCTCTGGGCGGTGGCCTGGAGATCCAGATTCTGTTTTGCAATACTGCCATCTTGGTCACTAGCCTCCAGAGTTGCACCAGAAGAGGAGAAAATGTGAGAAGACGATATGAGTTCTGCTGTTGCCAGCCTGGAGAATGACAAACATTGGTTCCCCTGGCCATTCCCCTGGCAAGAGCTCAATCACTGCAGCTAAGCCTAACTGTAAGGAAGGCTAGAAAACGTAGTTGTCTAGATTAGGAAAGCATCTTGAGTCCTTGCCACAGGGTTTGACTGTCTTCTGCAATCCTAAGAGCTGACTACAGAAGACGCTTACTGTCGTTTGTTCCAATGTGGGATCACCTTACATTAGGAACCTCCTTCTGGTGGGGCCAATAAAACAGTCGCCTCAGAACTCCAAAGTCATGGAATATTATTTGTTTATGACTCAATTTTTTTCAAGAGTTTTTGTAATCGAGACAAATTGACCTAGAAGGAGCATGGAAATTTATTAAAACTGATTTTTCCACTCTTACAATTATATAGAGTAAGTGCTTATTTATTTTAAGTTTGATTTTTAAAATTTCATTTTTAATTTTCATTTATTTTAAGTTTGATTTTAAAAATTTCATTTCCCTGTTCTTTTAAAACCATTTAGCTGGTTAATGACGCCAAAATATAGGATTTCAGAAGTGAAAGGGGATTGGAGCTACTCTGGTGGGGTTTTTAATTCTTCTTCTTAGTGGAACACTCCTCGCCTCCCCCATGAAATTATCCATCGTATCTCAGTTTTTGAAACAGGTAACACAACTGCACTAATAGATTCAGGAAACGGGCCTTGAGTATTAGGGCATCTCAACTACCTGGCCCAGCTGGATTCCTGTCTCCAGCCAGTACTAAGCATTTCAGAGTCATATGCTGTGAATCTAGGGCTCTGAGAAACCGGGTTGGGCAACCACCAGTTTAATCCATCTTGCGTTAATGGCGGAAACTGGCGCCCACACTTGTTGATTGGCAGTCAAGGCCCCACAGCAAATAGGCAGTAGCTGTGACCTCGCGGTGCCATTCCACCTGTGCTCTGCTTGTGTTTACCCTATAAACCACCAGTAGTGATCCAGGCCAGTTATCCATCTGTTCTCCAGCATCGCATCTTTCCAAATAGACCATTTCTTCTCCTCTTGGCTGGCAGCCTGTGCCCTCTGCCAACAGCTCTGTTACAGCATTTTAATTTATATAGAAGGGAAGTTTGCCTTATTTTAACATCAATCTTTTGATCTCACTTCTGTTCTCTCTGAGCCTCATAGTGTATATGGTCACCTTTTTCCTCTTTCTCTTCTGGGATAAAAGTCCTGAGTCCTCATGTGACTTTTAAAAATGCCCCTTTATCTGATTTCGTCCTGAGTGTGCTATAAATATACCTCTTACAAAGTAGACGGCTTGTAAATTAAATACTTGTGATCTGGCCAGGCATTGAACATGAGGGACTAGGAAGGCTTGGATTGGTGGTGACATAAAGGTTGTCAGGAAAGGAAGGGCAGAACCCTCTTAGGTTTAGTACTTCAGTCCTTCAAATTAACATACAAACAAAAAAAAGATTAACAGAAACAGCACACAATTTCATTCATATTTGACATACACAGAAATTCACAAAAAGAAAAAGAAGTAGGAGGATTGGGGGGCTCATATACCATTTTTAACAAAGGAAAGGGGGGTTGGGTTTCACAGGATAAGTTGTGGGGATGTGACAAGGAAATATATGGAGAACCTAATGGAGGATTGGGATTAACCATTTCCGTAAGGTTTGTTTTCACAGACTCATCTGAGCACCCGCCTTCCATCTCCGGTATTAAGAGTCACACTTCTGTTACTGATACGGGAGGAGGGGGAGTTCATAAAGAAAAATTCATGGCCTGGTTTTAGGTAGAGGAGGGGAAAGGCAAAGAATTCTTTCTGCATCTGTTGATTTTTACTTGCTTTATGCATAAAATAATCTTTATGGCAAAGTAACATATTTTAGGGTGACACAGTCTGATCCCCTCCAAAGTATAAGCAGCTTACTCTAATTATTCTCAATTACTTTCTTCTTGTAGCAGAAGTCCCCCATCTCCCAATCATGTTCAAAATCATGCTATAAATACACTTAAGATTGTCACACTGTGAACCAAGATCCTTGAGATTTGGTTATTTATACAGTTATAAGTCAGCCTAATTATTTGGTCACTCAGCCTCTATCAGCTTCTGCTCAAGAATAAGAGGTCTCACCTGATACTTGACTAACTTCTAGTATGAAGCATCTTCTTTCCCTTCCTTCCTTTTTTCTTTCTTTCATTCCTTTTTTTTTTTTTTTTTCTGAGACAGAGTCTCACTTTGTTGCCACTAGTAGAGTGATGTGACATCATAGATCACAGCAACCTCAAACTCTTGGGCTCAAGTGATCCTTCTGCCTCAGCCTCCCCATTAGCTGGGAGTATAGGCACCTACCACAACACCTGGCTTTTTTTTAGAGCTAGTGTTTCACTCTTGCTCACGCTGGTCTTGAACTCCTGAGCTCAGGCAACGGCCTCCCAGAGTGCTGGGCTTACAAGTGTGAGCCACTGTGCCCGGTCCCACTTCCGTCTTTCTTTCCTCCCTGTCTTCCACCTGCTGTGTCCCAGCCACAAGAAATAAAATAAATTTGCTGCCCTCAGAAGGATTATTGTACAGTTGGGGTAAACAAGCCACCCACAAATATAAATTGTCTCTTTTCCTGTAGATATAAGAAAATATCGTAGCCTGAGTAATAAACAACAGAAGTTTATTACTTACAGGTCTGGAGGTTGGGAACTCTTGAGATCAAGGCACCAGCTGATTTAGTGTCTGGTGAAGGTTTGATCTGTACTTCATAAGAGGTGCCTTATTGCTGTGTTTTCACATGGCAGAAGGGAACAAAAGAATAGACAGGTTTCCTTGAGTCCTCTGATACAGGCATAATCTCATTTATGAAAGTGAAGCCTTCATACGGACCCCACTTCTTGATGCTATTGCACTGGGGATGGGGTTTGAACATGTGAATTTTGGGGAGATGCATTTAGATCACAGCACAAATTGTGTGGCTGTTGTGGATAGAGTTTTCCCAGCCCTGGGGAAGCCTTTGGACTATATTCTGAATGTCAGGACATTTGATGGAAGGTGTTAAGCCAAGGAGTGGCATGATGTGATTTAAACCTCCTATCTTAAGAACACTGAAAAAAAAAGAAAAATACTGGGTTTCTTTTGTGAGGAGAAGTGAAGTGGGATTGGAAGCAAGTGTGGAAGCTGAGGAATGACTGAGGTAACCAGTAGTGGAGACACATTGTGTTTACTTTGTTCTTGATTCATTTTGAATAACCACCTAAGAACGGAATAATATGGCTTATTTTATGGAGTTTACTTATCTTCAGCATTTTCTAGCTTGTAGTAATTCTGCTTTCCTTGTTATAAAAGCTCTTGAAAAAACTATTTTCCCTACATATTTACTGAGGTATAATTGAAAAATAAAAATTACAGACATTTACAGTTATACAGGGTGGCCATACAACTTATGTGCAATTCTAAATTGCACACTATTTTAAATTGCATATGAAATTTCTGGCCACCCTGTAGAATGGTGTTTTGGTATACAGGTAAATTGTCCACATTTACTATCAAGGTGATTAGTACATTTGATTGTATTTTCTAAGTACTTTCAAGCTAGTCTCTTTATAATTCCTTCTAGAACCTTCCAAGATTGAAAAGTAATCCTCTGAATGAACTGGGCGTGAGATACCAAAACAATGGGAGGTACCAGAATAAATCTGTCCTTTGTTGTACACACACCTGAATCTGGCCTTTTTGTTTTAAGCTCAGATAGAGCAATCTGATAATACTCCAATTTCTTGTGTATTAAAAAAAGGTAATGCTTCCCTGAGAGATGAGTATAATGGAGACTATCACAGAGCTCAAATGTATATAGTTTCTGTAACTTAGGGGCTCCACAAATCTTAATTCTATTTATAGTCACTTCATTTTAGCATGCATTTTACTTAATTGTGAAGTGTGTAAAAATATGGAATATGTTTTGTTTATATCCCCAGTACAGCACCTGAGTCATAACTGGTGCTACACTTAGAGTGAATCAGTGAGTCTATGCATAAATGGCAGATGAACAAACATCCTAGTGTCCTATGAGAGGGAAGAAGCTGATCCAGCCAGAGGCACAGTGACCGTGGCCGTCATCAGACACCGTGAGCCCTCGCAGCTCCTGTCAGGCTGACTGGATGAACACTGAGGCCCCTGACAAGTGGGGTCTTGGGTGCAGGGCCTGCGGGAGCCCCCAGGAACCTTCCTGGCTTCTCTGCAATGTTTCAGTTATTGTTTGTTGGTTGTTTTGTGCAGTTTCCTGAGCAACTTAAGGGAAGGTGTAGACCCAACTTCCCAGGTCATCTTAAAGGTCATTAACTATGACTTAGCAATTATGAATAGGGCTGCGATAAACATGCTGGTACAGATATCTTTGTTAAGGTGTGATTTTTGGTCTATGAAGCTAGTATATGATGCCCCATGATCATATCAATGTACACAGCTATGATTTAATAATAAAAAAAAAAGAAAAAAAAAATTAAAAATAAATAAACTTTTAAAATTCCAAAAAAAAAAAAAAAAAAAAGGTCATTAACTAATGTGAGCAGATATTGTTTTCTCAAGGATGAAATTCCTCTTCATCTTCCTTATCCTTCCGAGACCCATTCAGTATAACATTACAGGAGGAGTGTTCTGTTCCCAGACTGGATTCAGGATTCTGATTAGATGATTCAACCTATGTACTTTTCAACCTACTTCATTAGCCCAGATACTGGAAAAGGGTCCCTTAGTCTCATTCCCACTGCCCTTAGTGCTCTGCTATGCTGTGTCTGCATGTGTCCCCAGAATTCACATGTTGAAATCCCCACCCCCAAGGTGATGATCTTAGGAGGTGGGGCCTTTCAGAGGTTATTAGGTCATGAGGGTGGGGCCTCCTTTAATGGGATTAGAGCCCTGTAAAAAGAGGCACAGTAGAGCTTGTTTACTGCTTCTACCAGGTGAAGATGAAGCTAAGAAGGTGCCATCTATGAACAAGAAAGCAGGTTCTCACCAGTCACTGAATCTGGCACCCTGATCTTTGACTTCTCCATTCCTCAAAACCGTCAAAAATAAATGTCCATTGTTTATAAGTCACTCTGCAGTATTTTATTATAGTAGCTTACAGGGACCAAGATACCCATCCTTTCCTCTGTGGCTCTTCAAACTTATCCCCATGATGTGCAGAGAGCAGCAGAGACATGGCAGCCCTTGC
Organism: Loris lydekkerianus; assembly: GCA_963574355.1. Taxonomy (NCBI): domain Eukaryota; kingdom Metazoa; phylum Chordata; class Mammalia; order Primates; family Lorisidae; genus Loris; species Loris lydekkerianus. Next base: position 13,438 of record CAUYPK010152280.1, read on the forward strand.
ACTACAGGGCCCAAGGCATCCAGACGGGGTGGATCAGCAGGAAGAGTCCTCCTGTGAATTCTTGTTTTAATTTTTTTAATTCACACACATTTTACCTTGCACACCAAAATAGGATTTAAGAGAAAAATATTTTAGGTTACCAAGCACATAAATTACTTAACATTTTGTTGAACAAAAGGAATGACTCATATTTATCTGCTAGAGGTTACCTATACCCATCACCTGTGTTATGGCCTAAACTGTATCCCCCCAAAACTCATGTATTAGAACCCTCACCTCAGGATGAACCTCAGAGTGTGGCAGTATTTGGAGATAGGACCTCTAAAGAAGTAGTCAAGTTAAAATGGAGTTGTTAGTATAGGCCTTCATCCAAGATAACATGACCTAAGAGAGACGAGGATGCAGCGAGATGCTAGGGAAAGACCATGTGGCCACCAGAGGAGGAGGTGGCTCCATCCACAAGCCAAGGAGAAAGGCCTTGGAAGAAATCACACCTGCGAACATCTGGATCTTGCACTTCCAGCCCTCAGAACCATGAGACAATGAATGTCTGTTGTTTAAGGCACCTGGTGTGTGTCCTTCGTGATGTCAGCCCTTGTAAACTATTATTAGGCCCCCTCAAGACCTCTGAACCAGTTCCAGGATGTGACTGTGTTAGGCTCTGATGTTGTTTGTTTATTTGTTATTTTGAGACAGAGTCTCACTCTGTGTGTTGGGTAGAGTACAGTGGTGTCATAGCTCACAGCAGCCTCAAACTCTTGCATTCAAGTGTTCTTCCTGTCTCAGCCTCCCTAGTAGCTGGTTCTATAGGCACTTGCCACAACACCTGGCTAGTTTTTCTATTTTTAGTAGAGATGGGGGTCTTGCTCTTGCTTAGGTTGGTCTTGAACTCCTAAGCTTAGGGAATCCTCCAACTGTAGTCTCCCAGAGTGGTGGAATACAGGTGTGAGCCGCTGCACCGAGCCAAGGGGGTGCTTTTTAACATGGTTTGTGGGCTTGGCACTTGTAGCTCAGTGGGTAGGATGCCGGCCACATGCACCGAGGCTGGAATTCAAACCCAGCCCAGACCTGCTAAGCAATAGTGACAACTGCAACAAAAAAATAGCCAGATGTTGTGGTGGGCACCTGTAGTCCCAGCTACTTGGGAGGCTGAGGCAAGAAAATTGCTTAAGCCCAAGAGTTTGAGATTGCCGTGAGCTGTGACACTATGGCACTCTACTGAGGGTGACATAGTAACACTGCAACAAAAAAAACCCATGGTTTGTGGTCACATGTTACATTGGTTTGCAAGGGCTGCCGTAATTAAACACCACAGACTTGGGTGACCTAAACAACAGCATTTATTATCTCACAGTTCCGGAGGATGGGAGTCCAAATCCAGGTGTTGGCAGGAAGAGTTCCTTCCGAGGGCTCTGGGGGAAGGTTCCGATCTAGGCCTCTCTCCCTGGTATGGAGAGAGATGGCTGCCTTCTCCCTGTGTCTTCACATCATCCTCCCTGTGTGTGTGTCTGTGTGTTCTGCTTTTTCTCTATATAGTAGTAATACCAGTCTATTGCTTTCATGACCCCATTGTAACTTGACTGCCCCTATAAAAGCCCTTTCTCCAAATAAGGTTCCCCTCTGAAGTACTGTGGGGTAGGACTGTGGCATACAAATGTTGGGGGTTACAGTTCAACCTACAAAAGGCATCATCTCAGAAAACAGGTGACCCTGGCCTTCCCTATGCTCCCCCAGTTTATTTATAAACCATCCTTTCCACTGAGGATAGCAGAGAAAAAAAGAGCCAGAAAGTCCTGGGTTAAAAATCCAGTTTCTCCCACTTATTTAGCTGTGTGTCCTGTAGCAAGTCACTGAATTGTTTGTATATTGTGTTTATGTAACAAACATTAAGAGCGAACTCTTACTTTGCTGGGGGAGGTTTCACTTTACCCCACTGTACATTTCTGTACATTTCTGTCATTTTAATTTGTAAAATAATAGCAATATTTTTTCTTTCACAAAGATTTCTGTGAAAATTCAGTAACTATTCGCTTCCTTTTCCCCTTCCATTTCATGGCAAGGGAGATGAAGTGACACACTGCCCAGAGTATTAGCAAAATAAGATGGCATTTAGAATTGTAAATTGAAGGAGCAAAGGATAAACAATGATAGGAGAAAGAGGAAATAAAAGCCAGGCTGGTTTTGGACTTCGTCTGACAGTTGTACTAAGCTGTAGTGGTTTTACCCTTTGTTTTCTGGAAAGATGGAAACCTCTGGTTGAACTAGTAAGCCCAAGTTTTTGGTTTTGTTTTTCGCCAAGTATTTGTGGCTCATTTACTATACAACAAACTGAATTTGTGCCAGCTTTGCTTTGCTAGAAGTATCTAATGTAATAAGAAGATAGAAGTAGGAAGCATTTGTATGTCTTGTTTCTGCCCTTGGTATTTTGAGGTCCTACCTAATACGCTACCATTATTCTATTTTTTTTTTTTTTCCAGTTCAGTATTAAGGTTTCATTGGGAACTTGAACACATCTGGTTCCTCTCAGGAACAAGAGAGGAAATTGTCTAACAGCTGGTAAGCCGAGAACTGGTGCCAATTACCATGTCTGAGACTTTGTCTTGAGCTATAATGTTTATAGCTACCAAGAGAGCATCAATTTAACAAAATTACAGCACTTAGTATTAAAAGAGGCTTGCACTTTAAGGAAGAACATAGCGAATTTTCTTTTCCATCCCACATGGACTGGCTATGTGTTGGTGAAGGAGTTTCCAAGTGTCCTTGGTTCTGGATTTAAAAACAAGAGTTTCCTTTCCTATGTACAGGTCAACATAAGGTGATCATTAGTCATTATCTAGGTTATTTTGAGAGCTCTCTCTTGAGCAGGACACTGTGTTAGGTTCAGCTGGGGAGATAAATATGAATGAGAGACCATACATGTCCTTGCCAGATCTGTTCTGAAGACGGGAGGACAGATGTATTGAGCACAGTCAACACCTCACTCTGGGTTTCCAGGGGAGCCAGGGTCAATCAAAGCTTTGCAGACATAGTGGGCTTATGTTAATAGCTTAGGGGGGGCGGGGTACAGATACAACTTTGAAAGAAAGTGACACCACAGGAGGGCTTTCCACGGTAAAGTAAAGAAACAGCAAGAACGGGAGTATGGATGTGAAGAAATCTAAGGGTTAGAGGTCCCTTGGAAATAAAACTCAGGGTTACAGAAGGCTGAAGGGAAGGCAAGGATGGCTTCAAATGCTATTTTCTGTGTGATGATACTTTCTTTCTTTGATTGAATGAAAGTTTTGAACCGAGCAGTACAAATTATCTGAGCTGTACTTTAAGTAAACTAATCTGGCTTCAAATTATTAATAATTAGACTGGATTAAAGGTTCAAGAGCATGAGAGTGAGCTGTGATCATTTGTGATACTTGGACAGGAAGTAGCAAGGGCATGACGTGGAGAGGTGGCCCTGAGGCTGGAAGTAAGATCTAGGTAGGGACATCTCTACGAGAAAGAATCAACACATCTGGATGCATAATTGCGTTTTTTAACACGTAATGATAGATGTTCCCGGTGGCATTCCTTAGTGTCCCCAAAGGAGCTGAGACTTCGCTCAAATCAGTTTGCATTTGCCTGTGTTGGTTTTCCTGTGCAGGGTTTCACACTGTCTCTAATATGCTATTGTACACTGTGGTTCCCCTAAGAAAAAGATAGTGTTGCCTCATTTCCCAAAATTACTTGTCCATAGAAATCTTTTAAAAAAATTCTACATGATCTAGGATTTTCTGGAATGCTATTGTAGGACATGCTGCATTGCATTTGGAAGATGATGGTGTAATTAATAAAGACTTACAGGTTGAAACTAGAACATGGTTTGGACTAGAGATGATGTGTTAAAGCTGAGGTGTTGTGGAGCGCGTATTTAGAAATATCTAGAAGAGTGCGTGTTTTGCGGAAGTAGATAGAAAGGTGAATGTCAATTTGTCACTTGGGGAGGGGGGATTTGAATTCATAAGGGTGAAATCAGTGGGAAAGGAGGACTTGAGGGGGGTGGATGAGAAGGCACGGGGCAAGGTCATGTGGCACAGAAGAGGGAGAACTGGCAGAAGGAGGCAAGAAAGCCTGGCTGGCAAGCCCCAGAGGTGGGGTCTTGCTTTTTGGGGAAATCAGGGTAGGACTTTCTAAAGGAAGGGTGTGTTTAGCAAGGTCTGGAGTGAGAGCCTTAAAGTTTGGAAAATAAGAGGTTATCACTGGCCTCAGGAAGAATAGTTTAATAGAATGTGGCAGGTGTGGAAGCCTGATTGAAGGGGCCTTCCTGTGACACTTCAGAAGAAAGTATGAACAGAAAGTCCGTCACATCCCTTGTTTAGAGGGTGTTAATGAAATAAAATAATTATTGAATGGAAGTTTATAGGTAGAGCAGGATTCCGATTTTTCTTTTTCTTTTTTTTAATCATCATAGGGGGATTTCTTTACTTTCAAACCTGAGAACTATTTTTTTTCCTAAGGGCATGGGAGACCCAAACAGCATTAGTGAGAAGAAGAAAAAAAAAAAAAAAAAAAATAGAACAAAAAGGCATAAAAGAGGACTACTTGCTTTACAACTGAATTCCCTGGAACAGTAGTTCTTCATGTTAGGCTGAATCATAATCCCCTGGAGCTCAGCTGCACCCCTGGGGTTCCTGCTCATTAGAACTGCTTGAGCAAGAGCCGGAGGTGACAAGTTCCCAGATGGTGGTGCAGTGGTCGATCTTGGGACCGCGAATGAAAACATGTGCTTGAGAAAAAAAACACGGGGTGCAGGGAGAAGGCGAGGCTTGGGACAGAGATGGGAAGGCACATTCGTTGTCCGGATGTGATCAGAAGAAACAGGAGATAAAGACACGTAACATTTTGAAGGAGAGACAGAGTACAGACAGCAGTGGCCGGAGTTGGAGAATTGTGGACTAGGCCCAGGAAGGGGTGGGTACTGTGGATACCGCAATTGGGACAATGAAGCTGGGACAGAGAGGTGGGTGCTACAAGCCCAATGCAGAACCATCCAGAGAAGAGGGTATGCATGGAAGAATGGGCCTTATAGGAGACAGGCCGGGGGGGGGGGGGGTTGTCACATGGTCTCGAAATGGTGTTAGGGGCAGCAAAGACCATACCAAACTCCTTACTTTAAACACGGGACAGGGAACACAAGGCCACCCTCCACAGCAATGTGTCAGGGGGCCCTGGCTGTATTGAAACTATGTTCCTGTAACAGCAAGGCAGAGTCACGGTCTGGGAGCGAGACATCTAGTAAGAACCACGAACCCTTACAAAGCGGTTTGCAGAAACCCACGGCTTTCATCCTCCCAAGAACCCTATGAACTTCCTCCTTTAATCTCCATCTTGCATTAAAGAAATGAAGTGATTCACGGCCGAGTTCACCAGCTGGTAAATGCTGAGGCCAGGAGTTGAACTCACCTACAGGGAGCTTGTTGGAATTTCCCTACACCTATTTGGCAACTTGACTTTCCTTTGTTCTTTGGTGAGTCCCTTCTCCTGAGCCAGGGCCTGAGGAGAAGAATGCTAGCCCCAGGGACTGGTCTTCAGGCCATAGGGTTGTCCCCGGAACTGCAACTACCAAGGAGTGACCAAGGACACAGGGACATGCTGGTAGAGAGAGGGAGCATGTCAGGGTTGGGGACAAGAGGCAGGATGGGACAGAATGGCAGGGATGGCAAACTTGGGTCCCCCCGAGGAGCCTATTCTCACCAGAATGGAAGCCACCAGGTGTGCAGCAGCAGAGAGAGCATGTCACCAGGCCCAGGGACCAGAGCTCTTCATTGCAAATGTTCTCTTGTATCTCTTTCTGTCCCTTGGGTCTGTATAATTCCCCAGCTAAGCAGCCCGCCCAGCTCCAAACAGTCCCGTGAATGCACAGTTCCAGCCATCTTAAGGACCCACTGGTTGTAAACTGCCCACGTGCTCTGTTTTTCATTATGTCTGCCTTTTGTGAAACCGTGCCCAGTGACTGAATCACAGAGCTGGATCTGAAAAGGCTGCTGGTCCGTGCATGCAGGCTCGTGTTCAGCAGGGTGAAGAGCATCCTTCACCAGAGACCCGTGTCTCACTTCCTTGCTAAATACCTTCTGTGCCTTTTCCCCCATCACCTCAAAGCCAGAGCTTTTAGTCATGGCTGAGGGCGAAGAAGACAAGGATGTGGGGAAGAATGCAGAGGTGGTACACGTGGGACTGTAGCTGAAAAGGAGAGAGTGCGTGGGAGGGAAGGAAACCCCCAGAACTTGGATGTTCCTTCTGGCTTCCTCCTCTGAAAGCGCGTCAGAGTAAGCGGGAGGGGGCAGAGCAGTGTAAGAATGACTGTGGTGTTCGCTTTTTTATAAAAAAGGATGGCCACTGACATCTCAACCTGTTCATCGGGATGTATATCAGCAGCTGCCGTCATACATAATTGAAGAATCATAGGCGAATTTTGTGATTTTCAACCATGCATGTGATAAAAATTGATTCAAGTCAAAAAGTGTCGCTTGCATCCAGGATCAGACCTGGGGGATCACCGCAGTGCGGGGCCTTGGGCGATGGCAGCCCTTGGTAACATTGGCTCATTTCTGTCCTGGTTCTTCCCTTCTTCTTAGCCTGCTGGATGTGAGAAAAACAACTCGTTCGTGGAAGCACCCAAAATAAAGCAGCAGCCATCTGGGTAGTTTCATCTTATATCCAGTGGCGTTTCTTTTTCTTGTTTTTGTTTCTATTTGTGTTTATTTATTCTGAGACAGGGTCTGACTCTGTTGTCCAGGCTAGTAGAGTGCAGTGGTGTCATCATAGCTCACAGCAACCTCCTATTCCCAGGCTCAAGCCATCCTCCTGCCTCAGCCTCCCTAACAGCTGCGTCTACAAGCTTGCATTACCATGCCTAGCTGGTTTTTCTATTTTCGGTAGAGATGGGGTTTGCTATGTTGCTTAGACGGGTCTTGAACTCCTGACATCAAGTGATCGTCCTGCCTCAGCCTGGGATTACAGCTTGCCCAGCTTCTATTTGCAATTCTAAGAAAAGATTTATTATAGAATCCTTGTACCTGGTTTCTACAAACACACACACAAGTTCTCACCTTCCTCTGCTTTGCTTCAAACTTTGTTCATATATAAATTGTGGCACAGAGTTTCTGTCATTAAGATACATCAAATCTCCCATGTTGACTTGGTGCTATTCTAAACTGCATTGTGACAGAATTGTCTAATATAAATGAAGTTTTCCTGATTCGGTGCATTAAGAAATTAAATGGCTTTAGAGCTGTGTTCTTATAGGAACCACATTTTTTCCCTTGAGAGAGGGACCATTTTCTACATTTCTGCCTGTCCCACAGAAGAGGGAGGCTTCTCACAGTAAGGACTCTTTGTCCTCAGTCCCTTCCACCCACTCATTCCCCGGTGGCCCAGCTCTGTGGGATGCTCTGCACAAGCACCGGTCGCACAGTTCATTATCAGCACTGCACATGACCAGCACTTAAGCAATACCTGCATTTCATTGTGTTTAACTTCGAAGGCATGTATATTTCGAGCAGGATGCTGGGTCCTAACGGAATCTGTGTCTAGAGATCTGTTTATCATGTTGCTGTGTGTTCTGCGTAATCCACCGTGGGGTTCGGTTCAGTTCTTTAACAGCTATAAATTCAGGTTCCAAGGGCAAAAGATGTGGCCCAACCTCTCTACCACATGCACTCTTCCCCAATGTCTCAAGTATATCCCCTGTACTGAGTTGTTCCAACCTCCATAAATTAATGTTAGTCCTTTTGGAACAAATCGTAATAAAAATAATCAGAGCCACAGGAGCACATTAGAAAAATAAAAAGAATACAGTTAGCATACTCATGTTGAAAGGCTGCTGTCTGTGGATCTTTGCAAAGAGGGAGGTTGTCAAGACTGGCCTTCTAAAAAAACTGTACTCTCCACCTAGTACGATTTCTGTGTTTCTGTTCACAGAAGGTTCCTTGGCCTGGAAGGAGCCCCCCAGCTGCTTTGGCTTAGTCTGACTATTAGTATACCTGGTAGAGCTCACTGGAGTATGTCTTAGTGCAGATGAATTTTAGAATATCGCACCCTGACAGCAGCTTGAAGTGGCCAGCACAGAGCAGGGGCAGGGATCAAACAAGATAAAAAACTCATCTCAGCAGGAGTCGTCACGTCCACCCATTGCTCCTTGATTGGCCTGCGTCCCACTCCCCCACTCAGAATATTAGTACCAATCCGTTTCTCTCCATCTTGGCCCCGGCTGCTGCCAAATGATCCAAGCGGGTCCTGTCTCACCTGAACTGTTAAAACTTGTGCAGCCTTTTGACCTGTCTCCTCCTCCTGGTGTTGCTTTTATGATCTTCTCTCCCGAGGACAGCAAGAGGGATTTTCTTAACACTTAAATTGGGTCTTGTCTCTATCCTGCTTAAAAGCCTGTGGTGGTGTTTCAGGTCTCTTAGATAAAGCAGAAGGCCTTGCCGGGGTTAAGGGGCAGTGCGCGAAGCAGCCCCGTGGGCCTGACTTCCCAGTGTCTTTTCCGGCCACCCTCACGCCGGTCCCCCCTCCCTGCTCACAGCTCCTCTGGTCTCCCACTTCACCGCGCGTCTGTTAGGCTGGGAATCTCTCCTCCTGGCCACTGTGTGGCCAACTCCCTCTCAGCTCCTGAATGGTGACCAGTTGTCACCCCCTCACAGGTGCCTTCTTAACCACCGTCTCTCATGTCAGCCTGTTGATTTCTTCCACAGAACTTGAATGAAATGGTTTCTAGATTGTTTCAGGCCTGTGTCTGTTTTTTTTTTTTTTTTTTCATGAGTAGCAGGTAAGTGACAGGAGACCAGTGTTGTATTTGACTTTGTCTGACTGTACTCCTAGGAAGGGGGCCAGTGTCTTTCTCACCATGGGTGTTCTGTAAATGGTGAATGAATGAATGAAGGAAGGAAGGAAGGAATGAAGGCAGGCAGGCAGGCAGGCAGGCCGGCCCTATTCTCTTCAGTGGAAACACAATAGTGAGAGGATAAAATAGAATGAACAACTATAATATTGTGTAATAGGTACACCTTTGCCTTGCACCATAGCCCCTTAGGAGTGTATCCAAGAAAAATATTATGCTGGGTGTGGTGGCTCACACCTGTAGTCCTAGTACTCTGGGAGGCTGAGATAGGAGATCAATCCTCCTGTCAGGAGTTCGAGACCAGCCTGAGCAAGAGCAAGACCCCGTGTCTAAAAACCAACCAGGTGTTGTGCCAGATGCCTGTAGTCCCAGCTACTCAGGAAGCTGAGGCAAGAAAATCAGTTGAGCCCAGGAGTTTGAGTTTGCTGTGAGCTGTGACGCCACAGCACTCTACCTAGGGTGACAAAGTGAAATTCTGTCTCAAAAAAAAAAAAGACCAAATACTTAGGAATAAGAATGGCTACAGATTTGAAGGATTACCAATAAATAACTAACTTGTTATATTACTGTATAGGCATGAATGATTATATTAAAAAGCAATATTTTAACCTTTTTCATTATCTCCCACTTAAAGGAACATTTTCTAGAAATTTCTTTTTTTCGTAATCACCATCCCCCAATAAAATTTATACTAGAGATATGCATGCTACTCTTTATCTGTTAGATGCTGTACGTGTAACTACACTTTATACTTAAAAGGAGTAAGATTGTTTCCCACTCCCTCAGAAGAAATTTTTGACCAGCAGCATGTAAGTGCCAGGAGGCCAGCATTTGTATTTTGGCCTTGTTACCCTTGAGGGTGACATCACCCCTGTTGAGAATGCAGGTATTGAACATTTATTATCATAGGACCAAAATTCTGAAGGAGACGGAGTCAATACAACTTCACAGTACTTGCTTTTTATATGTTAATGTACTGTGTACTATTTTACATAAAAGAACATGATCTTCTTTCCATTAAGGAGAAAATGATACTGATTTTTTAAAAATTCACACTCATTGCAATGACAAGTCATCACCAAAATCATAATGAGAGTTCATATAATAATACCCACCAATACAGGTCTCCATAAAGAAGATTAAAGGATGTATCAGAAGATTCTGTATTTTTAGGGGGGAAATGTGACAGATAAATGCACAGTTATCGCTGTACGGTTCAGAAAGGAACATGTGGGGGCTGGTTGACTCTGAGAGTACTTGGTGATATATTGGGAAGGTGACTTAGTGAGAAAGTGCTGCCTAAGACTTAGATTTAGAATCGGTAGTTATATTATTAGGTAAATGAATACTGATAAAGTTTCTCAGGAGAATTAGGAGTAGGAGATCTGGGTTTAAAACATCCTGGAGGTAAGAAACATTTTTAGAGAATGTAAGTAAACTGGCTCACAGTCTGCTGTTGGTGGTGGAGGTGAGTTCTGTTTGGAACATATGCGGAAACACAGGCTCATCCTGGGGGAATAGCATATAAAATTAGTGTGGGGAATGCTGGTGAAGGAGTTTTTAATAAAGGAACTTAGCCCAAGGGCAAATTATCTATCACTCAACACTTTCTACTTGCTTATCTTTCAGGAATTTTAAGAAGGTTAAGGCACTGAGGTCAGTTAAGTGCTTTAATTCTGTAGGCCCTCACTCATGTTCTGGCTGCTCTTTTGCAACTGCAAATGGATTCTGTTTTAGTATGATAATAAGGGCATAACCCCTCAAAAGTGGTCGGCCTCTAATTCTATACTTCTAGCAGAAACTTTTTTTCATTAGCCAAGTAGAATCGCGCTTCACTGATGTGCGGTGAAATGAGGCATGGCCTGGCTTTGGTGGTCCAGGAAGGATGCTCAGGGAGGGTGACGTGACGTTCCATTAAGGGTGATGTTACTATTTATACCAAGATGGTTTGTGCAGTTACACGAGAAATAAGATATTTCCTGTCCTTACAGACATCTCCGTGCTTTACTTGGATCCCATTTCCCACTTAACCAACCTCCTTGTTGCCAATTCATCTTCATCTATGTAATGCAATCTTCCCTTCCTTGACAGATGGATGTAACTGATCACTTGCATGATGCCTTTCCCTGAAGAAACTCCTGCTCGGCTGTATGGCCCCCACACTGGAAAGTTGTTTAGTAACTGACCCACCACATTTCTCTACTACCTTCTTTTTCATCCTTCTTTCCAACTCAGTTCCCCATCTTTTTTTTTATTATTATTATTAAATCATAGCTGTGTACAATAACGCATTTATGGGATACAACGTGCTGGTTTTATATACAATTTGAAATACTTACAACAAACTGGTCAACATAGCCTTCACCGCACTTTCTTAATTACTGTGTTAAGACATTTATACTCTACACTTGGATTTGACCCAGGTTCCCCATCTTTATTTATTCTCATTAATGTTCTCTTTAACTGCCCCTCAAATTCTTCTGTCTCATACTCACAGTCTTCCTGCTGGGTATTTATTTATTTTTATTGAATCATAAACACATAGATCATGTACACATTAATGCATTTATGGGGTACAGTGTGCTAATTTTATGTACAATTTGGAATGTTTGTATCGAATACCTCATTTACTTAATTATCGTGTTAAGACATTTATAGTTTTTTTCCCACTTTCCTTGTAGTGACTTCCCTCACCTCTGCCTTCCACCCCTGGGCGTGGTAGAGATGATAACTTAAATAGTAATGGATCTTTTACATCCTAACTTCAAAATGATCACCCCTTATTCTGAATTCTATCAATGCTTGGATATACAGTTGTCTTTCTGTTTTCACTCCTCCTTTGACACTGCTATAAATCTCATAAATATATCAGTTAAATATCAATAAAATAAGGATTTTTCGCTTATTATCCTAACTTTAATGAGGAAATAATTCAAAGGCCCCAACATAAAGAAAGTGAACTTTTACAAAGGTTTTTAAAGATTTTTGCTCCATATGGTAACTCAACATTGAAGATATTATAAATTTTTATGTTAATTTTTTTTTTTTTTTAACGCTGTTTCGGCTTTTGTGCAAAAACTATTGCTGCCTCAGATTCACACCTGGAGCTGGGAACACTGAAATCGCAGGTACCCATGGTACCTTAGGTTGTGATTTGCTCCTCCCGGCTGTCACGGCTATATTTTTTTCCGCAGAAATGTCACTGTCCTCCGGAACGATTCTGGAGGAAGGACGTGGCGGAGATTATCCAGTGGCACTTCTCTATTTCTGGGCTGACACCCCAACACACAGATCCCCGCAGTGCTGTGGGAAACCTGAATCCTCAGACTCTGGAGCAGCGTGGAGCAGCGCCAGTTAGTATCTCGGTGCTAACAGCGCTCCATGGTGTGACCAGCGTTTGGATGACATTTACCAAACAGACAAAATAACCTTTTCTCTCTTTTATTATGTATGATATTATTGCTAATTAAAAATGCCACAGTATTCTAAACATGGTCTACCATCAACTGGGGGTTTTTGTGCTCCAGCAGTTTGTACAAGTTGGGTACTCACCTAGTTGGGGTTTCTTTTCAGAAAATCCTATGTTGATATATACATACGTACGTGCTTATAGTCATAGATACACATGTGTACACACTTAAATGTATCTGTACGTGCACACACACACACGTCTTCTCAAGGGACCAGTGAAATAATGGAAATCTGTAATGAAGCGTAAAAGAAAGGCACGTGAGAAGGGAGGTTTCAATTTGTGAATTACCTTCCTGTTTGTGCATTTTGGTAGTTTAACATTAAGCGTGGTGGGAACAACCGGGGATCATCTTCCAGCCTGTAAGTTCCATGTTTATATCCATACTTTACAGTTTTTCTCTCCAGAATAAGTCCTGGGAGGTTGGGTAGGGGTAAACCTCAAGTGAACGCTCTGTCAAAGTCATCAGTTTGCAAGATCTATACACACGGCTCCAGTGTTTAAGTAAAACAGATTTTATTTTTACATCTGTAGGAATATTTCAAATTTGTTCACCCTTTTTTCCTACAAGAGTTCTGATGTATACAAGCACCTAGGATGAGTTCAGTGATTGTCCCAGGGAGATTATTCTTTGGGAAGGTTATAAAGTCTTTGACACACTTTCCTGAGAAAGGAGATTCCCCTTGTTGCTGGAGACCAGTATCTCTTCTTTAGTTACCCCCAGACTACCCTCACATTGCTGGGCATTATTCCACCCTTATCTCTTGGGTGCTGTCCAGAAGATGTTTTTGATGTGGCCCCGTCGCTGCCCAAGCTGACCACATTCCAGCCATTAGCTTCTCATTTGACACCTGTCTCTCTTTTCAGATCCCTATAAATTCACTGTCCATAACGTGCCCTTGATTCTATCAAGATATACTTATATTTTCAGACTATCTTTTCATATTTTTGATAATATTTTCAGACTATCTTTTCAGCTTTTTGATAAAACCTTTCTATCATTTGGCCATCGTCACCCTACCCAAATCTGGAACTCCTCAGATAGGGGGACTGGGAAATGTCAGGGAATCCTGGTGGGTCCTTCATCACCCGAGGAGGGAGTTCATCCAGTATCATCAGACTGGATATACAGTAGAACCTCCACAGCTGACCACTCCCCCACACTGACCACCTCCTTACGTTGGCCTGATTGTCATAGACCAGACATATGACCACACGTACGTATCAGCACAGTAGGCATAGGGCCTTATGTTGACCATCTCTGTGTGTTGACCAGTTTTTTTGCAATCCCTTGGGGGGTCAGGTTCTGCTGTAGTTGTCTCAACATACTGAAATCTTCCTAGAGTGCCGGAAAGGTGACTGAGATTCCCTTTTCTTCCCTGTCCTGCGTATTCACTTATTCCAGCAGGAGCTACCTCTCCACCCTCAGAGCCAAGAATTCACCCAGTTCTGGGGAGTTGGGTTCCACCAGGTCTTCTGCCCCATGCAGAAACTACCCACCAGAGATGCCCAGCAACCCTGATTTCGCAGTCTTTTTCCAGAACTTTACAAAATTTCCAAGAACCCCAGGATAGAATATTCACTATAGGAAATTATTAAGGTATGCAAAAATAGAGCTAGCTCCCACACTGCCCACAAGAGATCAAACTATTTGGAGCTATTTATTGAGCGTAGAGCATGTTCACTGTCATAGAAGCTGAGGTGGTTTTCATATTTGTCCCTCTGTCCTCAAGTTTCTTATTCTTTCACTTTTAGTGTTTTTACTTTCTCTTTTCACTTTTAAAAAGTGAAAAAATGTCTTTTAGTATTTAGTTTTTCCCTTCACTTCATACCCCACTGAGAACCCAGAGATTCACAGGTGGTGACACTGTCCTCCTGCCACCATCCAAATCTGTGAATTCTGTCCCTGTCCACACTCTGCTTTCTCCTTCACCCCTCCCGTCAGAATGTTCTGGTTCTTTGTTCCTTACTTTCCAAGACTTCCCGCCTTCGCTCACCTTCCCTATTGGGCAGCATCCCATCTCTCCCTGTCCCTGGGATCCTTCCCTCAGCGTGGTAGACTGTGGAGTTTCCCAGACTGAAAGTGAAAGCCCCGGAGGTCCTCCAGCTACATTCAGCCTCTGGTTTCCACACCCCTTCCCGGCCAGGCGTTTCACAAAGGAGAGGTCTGCCCTTAACTTCTCCCCTCCTCACCTCTCCCCACCCAGACCTTCCCTCCATGTTTCCAGCAGATGTCTCCCAACAAGGTCACTGACAAGCCCTGCGCCTTCAAATAAGTCATAAACGTTATCTTATGTCACTCAGTCTGTCAGCAGCATTCAAAATAGTTGATGACTCCCGCCTACACAGCATGCCCTCTGTTCCTCATTTCTGTGACACCATCTTCTCTGGCCATCTTTGGCCACATTTATTTAATTATTTATTTTTTTATTTTTTATTTATTTTTTTTTTTTGAGGTCTTATTCACATAGGACCTCAAACTTATCCCACTCAGAGCACTTGACTGTCTACTTCTTCCCCAGGCTCTCGGGCTTCCCCTGTTCAGTGATGGCCCCAGCCGTCCGTAAGTCTTATTGTTTCTGTCTCCAAAATGTACGCAACCTTGCCGCCACCACCACACTGGTCCAAGCTACTGTTGTCTCTTCAGGACTCTCTCTGGCTCTTGTTCCTTTCCAACTTGTTTAAGAAGGAAAACTGGAGGCATCAGCAGCATCTGTATGAAAGCAGGGGCAATAGGAAGGGGGCAGGACGAGGTGACATTTTAAAAACACACACTTAGCATGGAGAAGCAGGGTGAAAGAACTAAGAGGAAGAGGTCTGGGCTACAGTAATAAAATGAACAGGATGGGAGCACAGGCAGTCCCTGGGTTACGAATGAGACAGGTCCTCCAGTTGAATTTGTATGTAAGTTGGAACCGGTACATTGACCTACCTATTACCTGTAACAGCCTTCGTTTGTAAGTGTAAATCATGTGTCAGTCGCATATTTGTGGTTGGGAGCCTGCCTATACATCACTTAATCCGTGGACGTGTTGAACTGTGGGATAAGCAAGTGGATATTCTTGGAGACCATTGAATATAGACAAATACCCTTTTTCCCCAAAAATAAGACAGTGTCTTATATTAAGTTTTGCTCCCAAAAATGCGCTAGGTCTTATTTTCAGGGGACGTCTTATCTTTCCTGTAAGTAGGTCTTATTTTCAGAGGATGTCTTATTTTTGGGGAAACAGGGTAGAAATAAGACTTCAGGGCTAAATATGTAGACAGAGGATAGAGGTGACACTTGAAGGCTGCGGGTGCATGAAGTCGCCTAGGACAAATATATAGATGAGAAAACAAGAGATTCAGGGTGACTTCTTAGACCATCCGTCGTCCTTCTCCCAGACCCATCCACGTATTCCTCTTTTCTTCCTACCTCTGCACTGCCTTCATTTAAGCTTGGTCATTTTCTTTCCAGATGCATGCAAGATGAAGCACAGGGCCCCATGTTTCTTTTCGATCTTGTCATTTACAAAGATAAGTGCCCCCATCCACCTCCTCCATAAGGGTTTTGTGGCTGAACATTTTGGCACTTAATGATCTTCAGTTATCTGGACCTCACAGGAGAATGACAGGACTTGATAGACAAATACAGTCACACCTCCCTGCCCCGGGGACCACTTATCTGACACTCTGATTACACAGCCTGAAGCCAAGAATCCCTGACTAGCAAATAAAACCTTTCAGCCATCCAAGTAAAAATAAAACATGGAGGCACTACAGCCGGAGTCTGTGTCTGTTTCAGCTGCAGTTTCTAATGAGCTTGGTTTTTCTGATTTTTCAATTGGATAAAAGTCCTACCTAGAAGGTTCTGCCCTAGCAGAAGGAAAAAATCAAATCCCTTTGCAGCCATTGATTGGAGCCGTTAGAGATGTTACTGACTGAAGGAGTGAGAGACCATTGCTTCGATGAGACCTCACAATCCTTCATGTAAAGATTCTAGCTCCTTAGGGGAAGGACAAGTTCTAGATCAATAACTATTAGAAATATGTGTTAATGAACAGGGCCCCAGATGGAAGCAAATCTAATAAAATATGGAATTTGAATAATGTGTCAAAGGGAATAAGGTGAAATAAAAAGGCATTCGTGTTTTTTGAAGAGTCTGAAATAATCTCTTTTAGAATCTTTTGGTTGTAATGACAAACTCACTTTGCATTCTCCTTTTGCTATGACATTTGAATACAGTAGAACCTCCATAGTGCCCTCCTCCCTATAAGTTGACCACCTCCTGAAGTTGACCTAATTTTCATAGACCAGACATGTACCACATTACATATCAGCACAATAGGTCTAGTTCTTATGCTGACCACCTCTGTGTGTGGACCAGTTTCTTACAGTCCCTTGGATGGTCAACTTAACAGAGGTTCTACCATACTTGTGATGCTTTGCTTATATGCTTGTCTCCCCACAGGATTCTGGTATCCTAGTTAGATGCTATGCCTGAGAGGCTAAAAGAAGGATGTGATTCTACCTCTTAGGAGTTGTTGAATTTTTTCAAAATAAATGCTGAGTACTTTTATGTGTTTGAAAATGTCTCCATTTCTGCATGTGTGTATATTTTGTGTATGTATGTGTGTCTTTCTTCACCCATTAAATAAAAACATCTCAAATGTGACTCAGGCTGTCCGCAGTAATCTAGTTTATAGGGATTTCTGGACTTTTTCCTTCCCTAAGCCTGCTTCATTTCATTGGCATCAGAATTATACATACTGTTCACCAGACCCTATTACACTGTGTCTCATTTTTCATGAGCACTCAGCTTGGTATCCTTATAGTATCTGGCACCTGGTAGGCCCTCAGATGTTTGGTGAAATCTTTGTGGAATGTTGGGTGGGGACCGTGGTGGTGGTGGCAGGATATGAAGGCAAAGAAAATACCATCTGTCCTTAAAGGAACTCAACCTGGTCACAGAGACAGACATGCAGAGAGGGTATGAATGTAGGAGCCACACCAGCAAGTCTCTGTTCTCCTGGTTCCCGGGAGGAGCCTGGCTTGATGGCCTGGTGGACCCCATCTCAAGTCCTGCACATGTGCTGGGGTCAGATGGTAGGGCGTGATGCAGAATTGGAAAGTTTGTCATCTGAGCGTTTCTGGAAGACCTTAAAATTAAGGTATTATTTGCCTATCATAAACACAACTACCTTTTCCGCACAGATACTTTAAAAAGTCATTCTTGTTAGTATTTTCTCCAAGACAGGAAGCCATTATCTTGTGACCACTGGTCTTTATTGAATTGCCCATGGTGTAAGCTTGTGCATTTCCATGTCCTCTGGAGCACTCGTTAGCCAAAGCCTAAAATTGCATCATAAATTATGGGGCAGTGGAGTTGGAATTATGGGTTACGGTCCAGTCTCTACCACATGTAACTATGTGGTTTGAGGCTTACCATCTGGTTTTCTTCATTTGCAAAGTGGGCATCTTAATGTACCTACTAAACATATTTGGCTTCCTGAGTTAGGCGAGACCTTAATTTTGTTTAATAGTGAAGGTAAAGAAGAAAAATCTAGGTAGAGAGTGATAGGCAGTGTCTGTAAAGATGATTTGTGAATTGTAAGTCCCTGTACGGATGTCACTTGCTAGCCATCGGTGTTGTAATATAGCCCCATGCCTGTTTTCTGCTTACCTGCTGTTAGAGGATCCTTATGTAAGGTAACAAATATGTCTCATTCCAGAAAAATTAAACTCCAGCATCTTCCCCCTCCTTTTTCATTACAGTCCTCTTTCTGTTTGATCCTTTTCCAGTTCTCATTCCTGCTACATCTATTTAATTTCAGATGCAGCATAGAGGTTTAGGTTGCTCCATTTTCTTTGAGTAGATCACACCCTTCTGGCTTTATGTTTTTCCTTTTCTTTCTTGAACCCCAGGGCCAGCCAGCTGAACCCTTCTTGAAGTAGAAGTCTCAATTCCTTTGACATCTAACCCGTCCTTCCACCCTTCCTGCCCACCTTGGTCCCATGATGGAAGCCCCCTCCATAGCCTTATGTTAACTCCAAAAGTTGGGGTGGGAGGGATGTTGGGGAGCTGGTAGAAGAGCCTTAGTGTCTTTGATTTAAATTAGGCCTGAACCTCCCATTCGATCGTATGCAATGGGACCTCACAATCCCATTACTAGTCATCTACCCAGAAGAAAAAAACTCATTTTATCGTAAGGACATTTGCACTGGACTATTTATCACAGCTCACTTTACATTTACCAAATTGTGGAAACAACTTAAATGCTCACCAACTCAGGAATGGATTGCCAAGCTGTGGTATATGTACACCATGGAATACTATTCAGCCCTTAAAAAAGATGGGGACTTTACATCTTTTGTATTAACCTGGACTGGGGTAGAACACATTCTTCTTAGGAAAATATAACAAGAATGGAGAAGCAAGAATCTAATATACTCAATTCTAATATGAAGTCAGTCAATGATCTAATACAAGGTAGGGAGCAGAGGAATGAGGGAGCGGGGAGGGAAGGATGGAGGGGAGGGGAAGTCACAGTGCATGGCACACTTTGGGGGGCAGGACACAATTATAACAGGGACTTTACCTAACAAATGCAATCAGTGTAACCTAATTCTTTGTGCCCTCAATGATTCCCAAACAATTAAAAAGAAATTATAAATTTTAAAAAAGAACTAAATTGAGATATGATCTGTAAAATATAAAATAAGAAAATTTAGATCTGAAGACCTAAGTCTTAGATTACGTTCCTGGACATGGAGGATGTTAAAGGGGTGCAGCAGAATTTGCGTTGCTATATCCGTGCTTCCTAATAGACAGAACGGGTCAGAATCAACTGTGGGGCTTTTAAAGGACATCAGTAAAACACGTTTGTGCTTTAGCGCCACCCACTGGCAAGCTAGGGCAATAATTTTCTGGAGGCACCCAGCCCTCTTTCTTTAAAAAAAAAAAAAAAAAAAGTATCACAGGTTATTTCTCTGTAGTATAGTATGGTATGATGCATCTGCAGTGAAAATCAATGCCTGTTTTGGATAGCAGTGTTTTGATTTAAGATAATATGAGTCGATGAATATTAAGGTAATGCTGTCATTGGGGTACTATTATAAGTACTATCTTATAAAACTCTCTAGATGTATTACAGCCTTTACAAAAATATTGCCCCTACCAAGCCTTGAAAATAATATGTTATGTTTTCTCCTTCCCTGAAAGCACATTTAGATTCAGAATCACCAACGCTAGTTTACATTCAATTCAAGACAGCAAGCCTGAAAATAGCCTTAATGACGCATGCAAAGTGTTTTCCTCGGAACAGATGCTGGGCTTATTAGTGTCTGAAGCTATCAGTCAATTCTCATCTGGTGCACTGGTGTGTTCGTAAGCAACACCAGAAATGTGTGCCTCCCCCCGTCAGTCCCACGGAGAATTCACGTAACTTGCTTTAAATAGCCAAAGTGGGGAAAGAGCTTGACTTTATGGGATTCTTAAAAATATACTTGTCTTTTTTGAGCTGTAAAATAGCAATTGAAAACTACCAGCTAGAAGGAAAAAATAATTTCTTGGGATTTCAATTGGCTTTTTCACATAGGAGAACGGGGGCCAAGTTGTAACTGGAGAAGGTTCCAGAGTGTAGGAGGTAAGGACTGCAGGTGTGGCTCCCTGCCACGCGTTGCACTCCGTGACCTTGAACAAGACACAAACTTGCTGGGCCTCAGCTTTTCATTTTTAAAATATGAGGGTTGGGTTTGCTCGCTAAGAGCTCTTTTGGCTATAATGGTGAAAACATGATGTTTCAAGATGTTTTGCTGATATTTCTCACATGGAAAATGGGCCTTCTTGAAAACATATAATTATACGTTTTGGTAGGAAGGCGCTCTCATAGAGCGGTAGAGGAAATCTGACAGCAGCTGGCAAGATTGCGACATGTTATCTAATACATAGCGGAACCGAGGGCCAGAAAGGCAGGGTGACTCCCAGGGACAGTGGACTCTGGTCGTGTGGTCACATTCTGGCCATAAACCAGGTGCTTAGTCAGACTCCTGGTCTCATGTGCCATTGTCCAGTTCCCTTGGTTTGTGAGGCTGCGCCAGGGTGGAGATGCCAGCTCGCCAGCTGTTTTCCTTGGAGCTGTGTCCTCCTCGTGTTAAGTACTGTCTCAGCAACAGCTCCCCGTTCCAGGAGAGAGGGCTGGGCTCATAATCTTGTGAATGCAAAGCACAGGGAAGCATCTCATTTGCCTTTTGAAAGAGCAGATTCAACATTGGTTCTATTAGCCCAGACCCACTAAATATTGGGGCACAGAGAGGAAAAATCCTGTTTCCTCTCCATTGAACTGCTTCTCTGAATTCTTCCAGCTCCAGATACATTCCCCACCCCAACCCCCACAGACACACATTAAGAAATTTTCCTATTTTCTGTAGACACCAATTTGGTGTCCTAAATTTGTATTTAATTCTTTTTTATTTTTTAATTTTTGTTGTTATGTAGGATCTTACTCTGTTTCCCCAGCGAGAGAACAGTAGCATCATCATAGCTCATGGCTACCTTAAACTCCTGGGCTCAAACCATCTTCCCGCTTCCGCCTCCCAAGTATCTGGGACTACAGGCACATGCCACTATACCTGGCTAATTTTTATTTTATTTTTATTTTTATTTTTTTGTAGAGATAGAGTGTTGCTCTTGTTCAGTCTGGTCTTGAACTCCTGGCCTTGTCAACGTATCTTCCCACCTTTATCTCCCAAAGTGCTAGGGTTGCAAAAGGGAGCCGCTGCATCCAGCCTGCAGACCCAACAGGTGGAGGGCTCAGTCCCAAAATATTAGTCCCATTTTAGACAATAGTCACCAAAAAATGGGTCTGCAGGTGTCCCACGGGGAGCACATGCAGTGAGAATAAGATGGAGTCTTTCAGGCGAGGGCTGACGTGACACTGAGGTCTGGTCGGTTTAGGTCCTGAGTGACCTTTACCTCCTGGCTCCTATTCTTACTGTTTCATAAACTCTGCTTCAACCTGAAAGTGTATCTTGAGTAATGTAGGGCAATTGGTTTAGCAGATTAACTTTTGAATTAGAATTGTTGTGGTGGGCCGTGGCTTATGTGTTATGGCGATTACTGCTGTTTAAGATAAGCGTTAATTACTGTTGTTAAAGACAAGGGTTAGTACGGTTCTTGCTTTTAACTTTTAACTGTGATTTTGGAAACGGAAGAACCAGTAGTCTTGAAGAGGCTACTCTCACTGTTCTCCAGATTTGCTGGCTTCTGACAAAGTTTGGTGGACAGTGACAGGCAGCCAGACCCTCTTGGTCTAGTGACATCACAACTTCTGTCCAACTTGGCTACACATTGGAGGTTCCCACGGTGCCCTCCTTGTGTTCAGTAATTTGCTAGAATAGTTCACAGTGCTCGTTAAAAAAAATTGCTTGCTGGGCTGCTGGTTTATTACAAAAGGATGCAACTCAGGGAGAGCCAGAGGACACAGATGTGGGGGGAGCTGCCACCCTCCTGCCCCTCCATGTTTTCTCCAACTTGGAAGCTCCCTGAACACCAGCCTCTGGGGTTTCATGGAGGCGTCATTACTTAGGCGCAATTGATTAAATCACTGGCCCCTAATGATAAACCAGTCTCCTGCCCCTCTCTTCTCTCCAGAGGTTGGGCTGGGATGGGGGGTGGTGGCTGAAAGATCTGACCGTCTAATCATGTGGTTGGTTCCTCCTCCATCAGCCCCCCATCCTGAGTCCATCTGGGGTCCCCAGCTCCCAGCCACCTCATTGTCATAATAAAAGACACCCCTTCAAAGGGTCTGTGTTCCAGGAAATAGGAACCCCGAGCAAATATATACTGAGGGTGCCTAAAAAGTGTATACACACTTTTAAAAAGGAAAACATTATATTAAAACTGTAATACTCGACATTTATTATCTTGTATCTCTCGTCATTGCAGAAGTCAAAAGTAACTTAAGTATTACATTTTAATGCAGTTTTTTTCTTTCTTAAAATGTATGTGCATTTTTTGTTTTTTGTACCCTCTGTATTTCTCCTTATGTCACAAAATATCGCCAGTGCTCACCCTTGGGCCACATTGTGAGACTATAGTTACGATTACTGATCTCTGGATCTAGAAATACCTTGTTGATCCTTCCACAACCTTCCTCTCAAATAACAAATCTTATTATTGATCTATTAGTAGTAGACTGGAAGACCTCGAGATTGATTAGCAAAGCTTCTCTGAAACTTCATTTGTGTATGTTTTTTGAATGTGTCCTGATTCCAGGCACTGGGCTGAGAGCTTTGCGTGTTCCAGCTAACTTCATGTTCACAAAACCTTCTTTTAAGATGTGGGAGCTGGGCTGAGAATGGCTTACGTGCACTGGGGCACACAGCCAGTTCATCGCCAAGATTGGACTTCCCCAGTGTGACGACTGCTTCCTCTGCTACTTTCCGTAGAAAGTTCTGGAGAACCACCAGATAGAGCCCCAACTTCTATTTGATCACAGTTCACAGTTATGGTGAATTTTGTGACTTTTATTTCCCCTTAAAAACAGTTTCTCATTATGATCTTCTTCAGAATTTGCTAAAGACATTTGAAATGTATACTGTGAAAAATAAGACCTGTCTAAGCTGGTATAGCCACTGGACGGTGAACATAAGTAGGCAAGTTCTGAAGCCGCTATGAGAAAGGGGATGTCAGCCAGGAGCCTGGCGGTGGTGGCATCCGTATTTTCATCCAAGTATGACTTACTTGGAAAGTTCTTCTTTCCACCAAGTGGAGCAGAGTGTGGTTACAAATCTGGCCACTTTGAAGGTTGAGGCCAACCAGGGGGAAACAGAGTCGGAAGCAGGAAGCTGAAAGGCCAGAGGAGCAGATAAGAAAGACGTTCTTGGTTCCTCAGGAATTAGATCAAGTTGTTGTTTTTTTTAAAGACCATTGTAGGAGAAAAGGAACCTCCATCTTAGTAAACACATTAAACCTACAATGTTAGGAACTTCCGGCAACTGCCCACAGGCTGCCCTTAGTAATGGGAACCCTTATACACAGACAAAAGCTGCCACCCTGGGCAGAAGTGTCCCAGCGGAGCCTTCACCTGAGAGAAAGGGAGTTCTATATTGGATGAGTTTAAAGGATTTCTGAGCCACTGAGCCATAGGAAGGAATAAGAAGTGATTCACTAAACCACTTATAATTACTTACATAAAACTACGCTTGTGTTGCAGCAAGAGACACACGCATGTTGTGTATGGTTTTTATTGTATGGTGAGGTTTCCGTTCTGGATCCTGTTGTTGTCTGTAGCCAAGATCCAGACTGAAAGTTCCCCCAAGGACGGTCAGTGGCTGTTGTGGGGGCTATAGTGGGTATATCTAGATTATGCAGAGCCATTCAGGGGAGGAAAAAAAAAACAAACTTTCTTCAAAGCTTTTTTCTACCTGGGTACACCATACATTCCTATGTCCATTGATCTAAACAATTATGGGAAACCTAGCACTTTTCTATTCATGACACAAGAATTTAACTAAAATGAACAAGATATACAAAATGCAAGAAGGGAATGCTCCATCACTCCTTTGTTAACACTCCTTCCATATTCTTTTATTATATCGGAGGGGGAACAGAATCCTAGAAATCTGTGATTATTTGAGCGCCTACAATTTTTGCTAATATTGAGCATTTCTTCTTATTTTTTTCACTTAGGTAAAGGGGTTAAAGTCCATTTTTTTCACATGGATTAAGCGGGCAGTGGTGACGTTTGGCCTTTTCCTGTTCCCATCACCTGACTGGTGTATGCTACGCCCTAATTTCTCGTTCCTCACCCCGTCCCACCCTCCTGGGTCTTCAGCGTCTCCATCACCCCACACTCTGTCCACACGTGCACGTTATTTAGGGCCCGTGTGTCCGTGTGAATGCGAGGTTTTTGAGTTTCTGTGTCTGAATTGTCTCACTAAAGATAATGGCCTCCAGTTCCATCTAAGTTGCTGAAAAAGCCATAATTTCATTCTTTTTATGGCTAAATAATATGTCATTGTATGTCATCTATGTCATTGTATGTCATTCATCTGCTGATGAATGCTTGGGTTGATTCCATATCTTTGCTGTCATGAATAGTTCAGCATTTCTTTTTATAAGTAGAAAAATTCTAGAATGTTAGGACTCAGTAAAAAGAACCAAAGTAGATGCATATAGCTGTGTGATACATATAGTTTATATATGTCTTTTTTAATATTTACCTGTCTATATATCCTGAAACCCTTTTCCTGATTTTTTTTTTTTTTCCCTGCCAAGACTAAATAGAAAGGCCGTCTCTTGGCAGGTGTGTGCTGAGAAATGCCTGCAGACATGCCTGAAGTTCTTAATAAAAATCTCAAGAAAATGACTTGTGGGAACCATAAAAATCAAAGAAAACTTCTGGGACCTGTAGCGGGGACTGGCTTTCTCTCCAAAAACGTTGACAAATTGTTAGGACTGTTTTCTGAGACAGTCCATGAAATACACAAGAAGCAAGCTCAGTACTTTTATGGTCAGGTGATGTTTTCAGTTTACAAGTTCATCTCCCAAGTTCATCGTGTGTCTGCTTGATCCGTTCGACTCGGCTTTGAATAACTTTGGCCTGTCTCAGAAAACTAACCTAGTTATCACAGGAGAAGGAGTTACCGTTATGAAGGGCATTCACAGTAGTAGGCCTTGGGCCCTGTGAATGCAGAGTATCTTAAAGGTTGACTGTAAACACAGTGGGAAAATGGGAAATGATAGCTCAATGTACTTTGTATTTACAAAATACTCCATTTCATTACAAAATTGCACAAAGATGTGGCCAAACACGTGGAAAATACTTTCTAAATAATTTGTAAAATTTTGTAATGAATAGTTTGGAAATACAGGTATGTTCAGCTACAATTTCCCATTTTTCCCTATGTGTAGTGCCATTAGGGGTAACTTTTGGGACACCCTGTACTTTTAAAATAACAGCCTCACAGAGCAAAACCCCATCTCTCTCTGTTGAGCTGTGTTCTCCATGCGAAGCAATGGCACTTAATAAACACTTAATTCAAAAGGAAATGATTTGATTACTGAACTAATTCTACCAAGTGTCCCTAGTTAGGTTGAAGAAAACACAATCCAGAACTTGTACATTTCCAGCATATCCCTTTGACTCTCAGAGCTGAGGACTGATGGGGAGGGCCGAGAGAAATGAGGTATGTTTACCCCTGCTGGGGCGCCTGAGAATTACCACTATTATCATTATCTTCCTGGAGGGAAAGACAGGTAATGTGTACCAAATCTTTTCAGATATAGACCTCTTCTGATCTAAGAATTTGTCTAATGAGTCTGGGGCTCTACCATCCTGAATGTGTCCTATCTTGTCTGATGTTGGAAGCTCAGGGCCTAGTTAGTTCTTGGATGGGCGAATGTGTCTAAGGAAATAATTAAGGATAAAATGTTTTAGGGACATGTTTGTAGTAGTAAGAAATGTCTAATAATAATATAGACGTTTCCTTATGCACCCGTGAGATCCTCTTGGCCTCACCTGCCTCTTGTTCTGGCCATTTTTGTGTCGATTCCCCTGTGGGGGGGTCAATGGGTCTTTGTTGATGACCACAGGTATTGCCCACAGGGAAGGCACATATGGCAGGGCAAACCTTCGATCTGGAGATGATTAAATGAGATAAAAAAAAATATCCTCCATCTGATAGACTGTCCTGAAACTTGGTTTATATGGCTTCTCAGAGGATACTCCAGGAGGGTTAAGCCAACATCACACCTATTGGCCATCAGGTCAGCGATGGCTGGTCTCTCTCTCACCCCTCACATCTTTTCTCTGGGGTTGCATGCTTACATAAACTCTATGGCTTAGCTTCTGATTTCTGGGGAACTTGGAAGTCATCTAATTGGTTACATGAGCTGTCTCACCTAGCCAATGGATATAGACAGGTGTGGCCATTAAAAATGACATGGATGGATGGAACTGGACACCATTCTAAGTGAAGTATCACAAGAATGGCAAAGCCAACAGCACATGTGCTAATTATTAAATTGAAACGAATCAATCAATCACTTACAGGCACATGTGGAAATAATACTCAGCGGAAATCAAGCAGGTGGGCGGGGAGGAGGAAGAGATGGGTAAAGTCACACCTTACTAAAAGGCGCAGTGCAAACTATCCAGGTGAGGGGCACACTTATAAAATTGACTCCCGCTGTACAAAAGCAAAGTTATGCAACCAAAGCAATGGTGCCCTCATAATATTCTGAAATAAAAAATAATGATAGAAATATTAAAAAAAAATAAATAAAATGGCATGGAAAGACAACAGCCTTTTAAATGAAATTAGGTGGTTTCCAAATTTTATTTCCAATACAGTGCTAATTTTTTTTTTTTTTTAAAAGCATATGTGTAATCGCTAAAATGTTAACTGGATCATGAAGTCATAGAAGACATTTTCTTTCACTTAATGCATTTCCTAGATAGTCTATATTGTCTGTTTTTTTAAAGTGAAAATTTAGTTGGATATATATTCTGTAAGAGTTACAGCTTGGAAATATAAAAGATACAAATGTAGAAGCTGTAACCAAGAAATAGTAAATTTAAATTATTTGAAGGATTGTATATGAATTAGTGAAATTTGATAAGTTATGAAATAAGTAACCTGTCACTTCTGTAGGATACGATGACATGTAATAGAATTTTGGAACAATTAGAGGATACATAGAAATAAACAAAAACAAAACGAGGCTGTGGTGTCTCTTGAAGACAGTGTAGGGCTGTAAGAGAATGTGTACTTTTGACCTAGATTTCGGTCCTGGACCACAGGCACCTCTCTGAACTTCCCCAACCTTCTGTTTCCTCTTTTCAGTAATATGGGAGTCATGCAGTAACTCGCAGGGTTTGTATGAGACTAAATGAGATCTGTTTGTATGAGACTAAATGAGATCTGTTTAAGCACATTCTACATAGTAGTATTCAAGCAGTTATCAATTATTATAGTCTAATGTCTCAAAAAGTAAGCCTGTTTACCACCAGACCAAATCATATATATATATATATATATATATATATATATATATGAACAAATATATCAAATATATACATGTGATTTGTATATAAATATATATGATCTATATATAAATATGCATATGATCTCTATATATTACTGCCACAGATCTACCCCAAGGAAGTTGAAGTTGCTGTGTGTTGGGTTTGTATCCAACATTAACAGCCTTTCCTGAAACCTTGACTCACAGAAGGCCACAAGGAGCCTGGAAATATCTCCTAACTTGATTGAAGATGCCTCAAGCAGATGTTTGGGATATCTTTAGTCAGGACCTTTAGCGTCATTCTAAGTTATTATCAGAGTTCATTTGTATAATAGATGTTCAGATGATAACGTCGCATCTGAGAATACACATCCGTCATTGTGGAGCATGTCATTATTAGAAGATCTTCGTGTATTAAGCTGATATCTGCCTTCCTCAAGGGTCTACCCCTTTGAACCTTATTCTGCCCTGTCAAGCAGAGTGACAATCTGTCACAAAGCTTTACTCCAGAAAGTCTTGCAACCCTGAAGTAAGGGGCAGTGACAAAGGTGGGTTTTTTTTTAAGAGTTTCTAGAGAGTGAGTAACCAGACAGAGTCTTACACTCAGAACCTGCCACCCACAACTGCATGCATGAATTTATTACCTGCCAAAGCTTGGATCTTGGTCATGGAGATAACTCTGCTTGGTTTTTTTGTTTGTTTTTGTTTTTCAGTTTAAGAAAGATAAAACTGTGAAATAAATGGCAAAATAAAAACCCTCAAGTTTGCATAACTTTTTTCTTTTTGAGACAAGAATCTCACTTTGGTGCCCTTTGTAGAGTGTTGTGGTATCATAGCTCACAGCAACCTCAAACTCTCGGGCTCAAGCCATCCTTCTGCCTCAGCTTCCCAAGTAGCTGGGACTACAGGTAGCCACCACAACACCCAGCTAGTTTTAGAAATGGGGTCTCGCTCTTGCTCAGGCTGATCTTGAACTCCTGAGATCCACCTGCCTTGGCCTCCCAGAGTTGTGGATTACAGGCCTGAGCCACAAGCCACACCACCCAGTCCCAAGCTTGCATAACTTTTGATCGCTAGAACTGTATGCACTTAGCTGAAACCACAGCTGTTAGAATGGAGAAGGAAGTGAAGATTACTGAATTAACACAAAATAGGACGTGTCTCTTTGTTTATCAGCTCGTACTTTGTAAAGGCTTTCCTTGTATTTGTTTAGAATGCTTCCTTGGAATTTCTTTGTACTGTATAATTTTCTAAATAAGTATGGAATAGACATAACTGTTCAAATGCTAGCAGTAATTTTAAAAGGATACCATTATTAGCTTTTTTAAACTCTTTTATCCCCATCTTTACCAGGGAATATAAATACCATATACACTCAAGTATAAGCCGAGTTTTTCCGGTACAAAATTTGTCCTGAAAAACCCGAACCCGGCACAAATTTTGTGCCAGAAAAAACTCGGCTTATACTCGAGTATATACGGTACTAAGCGGAACCATGACGGCAAAGGTAAAAAAAAACAAACACAAACAAACAAACAAAAAAAAACACCAGCTCAGTGCTCCAGGTTCTGAATATTTTCTGGGCCACATTTATGGACTGAATCCCGTCAAAGAATGGTGCCGCTGGTAACTATCAAGATATCCCTCTATCACTCTGCTTTTTATTTGTACTTCTTGCAAATTTTTGTACTTTAAGCAAAATAGAAATAGTATGAGAAAAAAAACAGTTTAGTAGCTGGGACAGCAAAGTGGTTCAGTGTGTTAAGAGGTAAGCAAAGAAAAAGAATAAAAATGCAAAATTGTTACTTAGGTGTGAAAGGCAAAAACCGTATAAAAGATGCAGCCAGCCAAGAGGAGAGCGGGCAGATTGATCTGAAGGCAGCAGCAAGCAATCTGAATGTTTCAACTTCCTTAGCTAAAGTTTGCTGGTCTGGTGTAGGCACACGTTCCCCCTCTGGGGTTCAAGGGAAATGAGGAAGGAAACCCTGTATCTTGCACAGTTTTATCCTTTAAGTGTTCAGTGCTGGATTTTATTTATTTGTTTGTTTATGAGACAGGGTCTCGTTGCAGCCTTGAACTCGTGGGCTTAAGCAGGTCTCCTGCCTCTGCCTCCCAAAGTGCTGTGGTTCCGAGTGTGAGCCTCTGTGCCTGGCCCTATGCAGAATTTTAAACAAAATGGATTCTAAGTAAATGTTTCTTGAAAGAGGAGTGAATTTTTATTGACTTGACATTTTCCTAATATTTTTCTGAAAAGGCATATAGGAATTTTAAATAAATAATATAATAATCTTCGATTATTAGTGATTTTAACATCAAGACAATAATGTTCTATTTTTCTCTAGAAATACAAACCATCACGTTGGTAGGGTTAAGGCAACCAAAGAGGGGGAAAAATGTCTTCTTCTATAATAAGCCTAAAATAAAAATTAATTGCTCTCAAATTGGATACCACTGGCTTCCAAATCACTTGAGAAATGCTGTTATTGTGCTTGGTAAAACGTCTGAGAAGTGAAATCAAATATATAAATAGTTGTTTTCCACTTAAGATGCTGGCTGGTCCGAGAATTGTGTTCACATTCCCAAGCAGCCCGAGAAGCCAGGCATTTCACCATCCAGAGAAAGGAACAGAGGGGTTGCTGTACCTTTGGAAGACCTCGCTTCCAAAATGCTAGCATTTTGTCTAGTAAAAGACAGGGGGAAAGGAGCCAGCACATTCTTACCAATGGAGAATGTTTTATTGATACTAAATAACAGTGGACTTCAGCGAGCACTGGAGTGCACTCTCTTTTGAGTGGGTTTCTCATGGGACAAATCCCTCTGTAGACGTTTGCTTTTCCTGATGAAGGTTTGCTGGTCTGTTTGGGCCGCTGCAACAGACTACCAGGGACTTGGGGACTCATAAATGATAGAAATGTATTTCTCAAGGTTTCGGAAGCTGAGTCTTTGTAGAGAAGTATGGAGAATCCTCAGAGAACAAAATTACAAGTGGAAGAGCTCCCATCACCAAGTCCCAAAGCTGCAGATGTTGGTATGGATGTGGAGAGGAAGGAACACTTTTACACTGTGGCTGGGATTGCAACCTAATACAGCCTCTTTGGAAAGCAGTATGGAGAATCCTCAAAGAACTCAAAGTAGACCTTCCATTTGATCCCACAATCCCATTCCTAGGTATCTACCCAGAAAAACAAAAAGCATCTTATCATAAGGACATTTTCACTAGAATGTTTATCAGAGCTCAGTTCACAATCACCAAGGTGTGGAAACAACCCAAGTGCCCATCCACACATGAATGGATTAATAAACCATGGTATATGTATACCAGGGAATACTATTCAGCCATAAAAAAGATGCAGGCTTTACATCTTTTGTATTAGCCCAGATGGAGTTGGAGAACTTTCTCTCAAGTAAAGTATCACAAGAATGGAAAAGAACTACCCAGCGTACTCAGTACTAATATGAAAGCAGAAGATGAACAAATACATGCCCACCCCATAAAAAAGATGCAGACTTTACGTCTTTTGTATCAGCCTAGATGGAGTTGGGCGGAGGTGAAGGAGAAAAGGGGAAAGTGAAGGGAGGATTAGTGTAAGGGTGTATGGCACACCTACCAGGGAGGGACACAGCTGCCACCTGGACTTTACCTAACAAATGCAAATGAAGGAACACAATCTAATTGTACCCTCATGTTCATCTGGAGAAAAAAATTGAAAAAAAAAAAAAAAAAAAAAAAAAAAATTTTGGAGGCTGAGAAGTCTTAGATCAAGGTGCCAAAAGGTTCAGCGTCTGGTAAGGGCCTGCAACCTAGTTAATGGACAGGCTGATTTTTGCA
>CAUYPK010152281.1:0-10150 GCA_963574355.1 Loris lydekkerianus
TTTACACTGCTGGTGGGAATGCACACTAATACATTCCTTTTGGAACAATGTTTGGAGAACACTTAGAGATCTAAAAATAAACCTGCCATTGGATCCTAAAATTTCTTTACCAGAGAAATACCCAGAAGACCAAAAATCATACTATAACCAAATACATCTGTACCAGAATGTTTATTGCAGCCCAATTCATAACTGCTAAGTCATGAAAGAAGCCCAAGTGCCCATTGACCCATTAATGGACTAGCAAATGTGGTACATGTATACCATGGAATATTATGTAGCCTTAAAGAAAAAAACACTTTACCTCTTTTATGTTTACATGGATGGAGCTGGAACATAGTCTTCTTAGCAAAGTATCTCAAGAATGGAAGAAAAAGTATCCAATGTACTCATCCCTATTGTGAAGTTAATTTATAGCTCTCATATGAAGGTCTAACCCAACTATAGCACAAGAATATGGGGAAAGAGCCAAGGGAGGGAAAGGGAGGAGGGAGGTTAAAGTAGAGAAAGGGTAATAGGTGGGGCCACACTTATGGTGGTTCATCTTAGAATAGGTACAGACAAAACCTACTAAATGCAAAATACAAATGTCTACATACAGTGACAAAGAAAATGCTGTGAAGGCTATGTTGAACAGTTTGATGAGAATATTTCAGATTGCATATGAAACCAGCACCTTGTATTTCTTGATTGCACTAAAGTACACAGCTATGATTTAACATCAAAAAAAATTAAACAAACAAGAAAAGGTTACTAAAATTGAAATACACTTGTCTGACCTACCCAGACAAAGAAGAGTAAAATTTCTAATATCATTAATTAGAAATTATCAAGCTGAAATAATAATAAACACCTAAGAAATTCAAGAAATCCTTAGTGAATACTGTAAAAGAACTATTTTACTCCAAATCTTGAATATAGGGTGTTGGTATTTTAATAGAAGTGACATTGAATCAGTAGATTGCTCTGGGATATATAGACATTTTAACAACTTTGTTTATTTCCAGCCATGAGCATTGTATGTTCTTCCATTTCTTAAAATCCTCTGCAATTTTTTTCCTTAGGATTTCATGACTTTTTTTATATAGGTCTTTCACCTCTTTTCTGAGTTATATTTTTAGGTATATTATTTTCTTTGCAACTATAATAAAGGGAGTTATAACTATGATAAAAGCAGTTGTGTCCTTAATTAGCCTTAATATTGACTGTCACTGGCCCATAAAAAGGCAACTGACTTGTGGATACTGACTTTTTATATACTGACACATGTCTGTATTTTTGATGATGTCCAAGAGTCTTGTGGTTGAGTATTTGGAGTTCTTTACTTATAAGATCATATCATCAATGAAGAGGAGGAGTTTGACCACCTCTGCTCCCATTTGTTTGCCCTTTATTTCCTTCTCTTGCCTAATGCTATTGGCTACAACTTCCTGCAAAATGTTCAATAGTAATGGTGACAGAGAAAGACCTTGTCTGGTTCCTTCTCTAAGTGAAAAAGCTTTCAGTTTAACTGCATTCAGTAATATATTAGTTATGGGTTTTTCATAGATAGCTAGAATCAGTTTAAGACATGTGCCACCTATGCCTAAACTTTTCCATGTTCTAATTAGAAAAGGATGCTAGAGTTAATCAAATGCCTTTTTATGCATCATTTGAGAGGATCATATAGGATTTGTTTTTACTTCTGTTAATATGGGGAATAACATTTATGAATTTATGCATATTAAAACAGCCTTGCATCCTTGTGATGAAAACTACTTGATCAAGAAGTACAAATTTTTGGATGATAAGCTTTAAGCTATTGGGTAGGATTTTGTTGAGAGTATGTGTATCTATATTTATTAGTGAAATTGGTCTAAAGTTCTTTTTAGTT
The DNA here is from genome assembly GCA_963574355.1 of Loris lydekkerianus. NCBI lineage: Eukaryota > Metazoa > Chordata > Mammalia > Primates > Lorisidae > Loris > Loris lydekkerianus. The sequence goes on from CAUYPK010152281.1 coordinate 1,874, forward strand.
GGATCATTACATGAATTTGGTATCAGGGTGACGTTTGCTTTATGAAATCTGTTGGGGAAAATTTCTTCATCCTCAATTTCTTGAAATAATTTCTGCAGGATTAGAATAAGCTCTTCTTTGAAGGTTTGATAAAATTCTGGTCATTTTATCATAAGGTGATCACCATAAGGTGATCATCCTTTTGTGTCTTATTGATTCTATTAACAGTTTATATTCCCAGCATATTCCTCATGCAAACTTTGAGATTTTGTACAAGAGTGTGACTCAAGCTACCTCACACCTGACAAAACTCCATGGAATCACCTAAGTAGGATGGTATTTGTTTTTATTTTTTCCTTTGAGACAGAATTTACTTTGTCACCCTTGATACAATGCTGTGGTGTAAACAGCTCACTGCAACCTCCAAGTTCTTGGCATAGGCAATTCTTTTCCCTCAACCTACCAAGTAGCTAGAACTACAGTCTCCAGCCACAACATGTGGCTATATATTTTTGCAGCTTTATTGGGGCCTAATTCGAACTCACCATACTTGCTATATTGGCCCAGCTCCCTGCTCACTGAGTTACAGACTTGGCCCATGGCACACTACTTGACTCCTACACCAAAACATACATTTAAAGAAGTTTACATATGTAGTATACCTATCTACAGTCTCAATTTTGTAACAGCTAAACAGTACTTAAGCATGTCTCTTTTGCTTGAACCATCTAGGTAATTCTTGTCTTTTATAGGGTGATGATAATCTTGATTTGTTGATTGGTTTTTATGTGCACAGTTATGTGTCTAGATATTTTTGGGATATATTTTCTGTTTGTGGCCCAGGCTAGTCTTTCACAAACTCAAAGTAGATCATAGCAAACTGAACTCAGAATTCATTCAATCTTCCTGCCTGAAATTCCCATGTATCTAGGAGTACAGTGGCCTGTTGTAATGCCTAGATAATTTTTCAAAGTTTAGTAGGCACAGGGTCTGATATTTGCTCAGTATCTTCTCAGCACCCCTGCCTTCACGAACTCCACTGATCTCAGCATTCCACAGGGCTACATTATAGGTATGAGCCACCAAATTTGGTCATTTTCTCTTTCTTGGTTTCCCTCCTTTTCTTCCTGCCTTTGCCCCTTCACTTTATGCCTTTTTCCTCCAATGGTCTCTCTCTAATTCAGGTGCTCTCTGCATTCTTTTCCTTCCTTAATTTTTTTTTTTTTTTCCGTATCTCACTCCTCTACACTTGAGGGAAAGATCTGTAGTAAGAACCAAACAAACTATTCAAGTGATTCCTGAAGCTATAGTATTGAATGCTATTCTTGAAATGTATAGCATTAGTTGTGTGTGCAAATTATATCTGATTAAAGTTGTTATTTTCTAATAAAAGGGCTGTTATTTTTAAGTATAATTGAGAAAAACCTTCAACAAAATGTAAGCATGGATGACTACCTTAGCTCACACCCATAATCCCAGTAATTTCATGGGCCAAGGCAGAAAGATTACTGGTAGGTAATGAAATTCAGACAAGACTGATCAACATAATATGAGGGCCTTGTTGAAGAATTAACTGATAAAATTCCAAAATAGTCTTGGTATGTACCTGTACTGTCAGCTACTGAGAAGCATAAACTTAGCAGAATCACTTGAGCTTAGAAGCTTGCATTTTCTTGAGTTAGGATGGTAGCAATGTAGTTTTCTGGTGCAAAGGGGGAAACACAATATCCAATACATAATAGATACACTGTAAAGGTGCAGAAAAGTCAGGTAGCATACAAAACATTATTTACATGTATCCCACATAGGATTTTTTACCAGGATTTGCCAGTCTAGCTCAATATAGATAAGTCAACTAATATAACACACTACCTTAAAAGAATAAAAAAGAAAAACCATATAGTCACATTAAGAGACACAAGAAAGCCTTTTGACAGAGGCATATGTTGTTGATAAATATTTAAAAAATCTTGATTTGGAAGGGAACATCTTTAGAACCAATAAAGGGATTTGCAGATGATTGGATGTATATAAATGCTATATTCACACAATGGAATATTTTTCAACAATTAAAAAGAAAGAAGTTCACATTTATGTGAGAATACGAATGAACATTATAATCATCATGACAAGGGAACAAGGACACCTACAAAGAAGCATATAGAGAAAGATTAAATTCAGAAGAAAACATCAAGACAAGGCCAGTTGTCTGATATGAGGTGGGGCTAGTGTTGGGGAAGATAAAAGTGACTTCTAGAAGCTGTTGATCTTCTTTGTCTGTGGGACAAGAAAAAGTCCTACAATTGTATTGTGATGATAGCTGTACAATTCTGTGACTGCACTAAGAACCACAGAAATTTGCATGTTTAGAGGGTAAAATACTTATTTCAATGATGCTACATGATGTTTTTCAAAACATGCAGTGCTCAAAACACTCACAGCATAATACTCAGATAATGAGAGTATATGAAAGACAATCAATTCTATATACCTGCTCACAGTCAGATTACCATGAATTGACGTGGAAGTTATATTGTACCATCCTACTGCAGTTGTCATTTTCTCTTTCTTACAGACAATTTCTGACAACTTCCCACTGGGAGAGTGTCCTGACTTCATCATAGCTAACCACAATCATAAACTTTTTAGCTCAACAGATGTTATTGGCTCAGCCTCCTGAGTTTCTGGGAGTGCAGGTAACCCCCACAGTATCGACTTACTTTAGCTCACTGGGTTCTGCCTCTAAACATTTGTGGATTACAGGTTTTTGGCCACCACATCAAATATTAAATTTAAGATATTTTTCAAACTATGGTTTATGGATAGTGATAGTGTTTCATGCCTTGACACTTTCTGAGGCTGCATCAGTTGGAATCTCTGAGCTTCTGAATTAGATACTAGCCTAAGCCCTATTGAGATTTCTAACTCTGAAAAATGATAACGGCAAGATGTTATGTAGCTCACTGCATGCCCAGCTTAGAAAATAGGTTTGGTTTATGACAACACTTGATAATTGCTTTTTAGCTATGATCAAAGTGCACTTTACTGAGGGAAACAAAATGAGACTCTGTCTCCATACATAATTGAAGAAAACTACTGATAAAAAACTTACCCCTCATTTTTAGTTTTGAACATGGATGTAGAGTTGAAATTTTACCCCTCCATTACAGGTCAAGTAGAGAAATTATTCTTCCATAGGGCAATTGTGTTTTGAAGTCTGTATTAGTCAATCTTTTGAATTTTAATAGATCTAACCCTTGATATCTTTGATTCTTGTAGTCACTCTAAACAGCCCACATAATAAATTCTTGACTCCAGTCAGGCTTTTCATGTCTTTCTTTAATATCTAGAGTACACATCCCACCCCGTTTGTTGGTGTCCTTCAATCTGGGCTAGTATTTCCTTGCCCCAATCAGTCATAGGCCAGAAACTGGACTTCTCTGGACAACTCCTACTCATCATATCAACTGACAATATCCTAACCTACCAATTCTAAACCCACTTGTATAAATTATTTGTCTGCCCATGATAACCCATGGCAACACCTACTGTAATGTCATCCACAGTGATCATGTCTGTAATGTCCTGGGATCCAGGCTTTCAGTAAAGGTACTAAGTGGCCTTTTCTGCTCACTTTAGGTGATGCCCCTCACGTTTTTGAATTGAGATTCTTCTAAGGCCTCTATATACTAAAAAAGAAGTGATATTCCATTTGTGCTTCATTGATTCTATTGATGTTTGAGATTCCCAGCACTATTCTGACAAAACAGTTGAGATTTTTTACATCATTGTGACTTAAGCAGCATCACAGCTGACAAAACTGCATGGAATCATTTAAATATAAAGCTTTTTTTTTTTCCTATCATAAAGAATTTAACATTGGCTCTCTAGGTATAGTGTTATAGCATCACAGCTCACAGCAAGCTCAAGAATTATTTTACTAGTTTGCCTCACCATCCTGACAGCTGGAACTACAGGACCCAGCAATAACACAAGACAATTTTTTTTTTTTTTTGGCATTTTGGCCAGGACCAGGTTCAAACTCAATTCCCTTCTTTTATGGGCCCAGCACCATGAACACAGCCACAAGTAAAGCCCTTGGGTCACTATTTGAAGGAACTCTTTGAGAGCGAACCCAAACATCCATTTGCATGGATCTTACAAATATACTATTCCTGGCTACAACCTCTATTTGGTCATAGCTTCATATGGCTTAACACATCTACTTTGCTTGAAAATTCAAGGTAATTCTGGTCTTTGTAGAACACCAAAATGTTTGTCGATTGGTTTATCAGTTTGTCTGTATGAGGTTGTATGAATGGGTATTTTTGAAATGTAATTTCCCAATGTGGTTCTGGCTAGTGTTTCATGGCCTCAGCCTGAAACAGAGCAACCTAAAACTCCAGGAATTGGGCAATCATCCTGCTGGAGACACTCATGTGCCTCTGAATATGAGTTCCTGTAACAATGTGTAGATGATTTTTCAATTTTATTAGAGACAGGGTCTTACACTGTCTGTTCTCAGGATCTCATGTACAAGAACTCCATCCATTTTAGCTTGTCAGAGGGGTAATATTACAGTTGTGAGCAACCAAGTTTGTCTGTATTCTGTGTCTTTGTTTACTTCTCTCTCTCTTCCTTTTACCCTCCCTCAGTTTATCCTTTCACAATGCAATTTAGTGTCTTTCATTTGCTTGGTCTCTCCATTATTTACCTTCCTTCATCTCATTTTTTTCTCTATCTATCCCTCTACACCTTAAGGAAAAAATTTTCTGCTAAGAAACAAAAGTACTACACAAGTGATTCCTGAATGTATGGTCTTTCACAATTTATTTGAATTGTATGAATTGTGGGGTGTGTAAATTGTATCTGCATAGAGTTGTTAGATTTTATTTTATAAGCGCTCGTCTATGAGGGAAATAGAAAAAAACCTTGACAAAAAATGTAAGTGTAGATGTGCACTATAGCTGACACTTATAATCATAGCAATTTCAGAGACAAACTCAGAAAGATTCCTAGAAGCTAAGATGTTTCTGTCTAGAATGAGCAATTCATTAAGACTCTAAAGTTCCTAAATATGAGTGCAAAACTTCCCCATGAGGGGTGGCATTTGCATGTCCTCTAACCTGCTGAGGATAATGTCAGAGGGATCACTTGAGTTTAGAAGCTTACATTTCCTTGAGCTATGATGGTACCAATGTATTTTATTTTCTTTCTTTCTTTCTTTTTTTTTTTTTTTTTCACGTTTTTGACCAAGGCCCACTATGATCTTGACACTTCTGGTATAGGGGCAGGAGTCATAATCCTCAGAGCCACAGGTGTGCCCAAGAGCTCAACAGATATTATAGACTTCAATCACCTCCTAAGTTTTTGGAGTCCAGGTGTTTCCTGACAGTGCCCAGTTATTTTGGACCACCCACTTCTGCCTCCCACAGTGCTAGGATAGGTCTACAGGTGTGAGCCAAGCTCCAGACCTTGAAGTTGAAATATTTTTCAAACTATGGTTTGTGGCCAGTGGTGGTGTATCATGCCTGTCATGTGAAATCCATAAATTAGGCCTTCTCCCATGGGCAAGGCCTACTTGAGGCCTAGAGGAACTTCCTAAGCCTGAGTTGTGTTGGTGCTATCTGCGCACTTCCACATAGGAGTGACTCAGCAAGACCCGACCTGAAATAGCCTCTGCCTGGATACAGGGGATGGGGTTAGATTTTATTGGCTTGAAGCCTGTCACCCCATTTTATGTACCCCCTCCTTCCTGCTCCCACTTCTTGCCCCTTAGCCGAAGTGTATAAAAATTGCAGCATGTTACAATAAAGGTGAGATCCTGTTTCAACAGTCTTCCGGCTCTGTGTGGTTTTGTTTGAGCCGCTGACACTTGCAATCCTGCTCAGCCCCTGGGCCAAGGTCATGCTGGCCCCATCTTCTCTCAACTGCCTGCAACTGCCGGAGGACCCAGCAGACTGGTGCTCCGTGTGACAAAATTAGGCTCCCCACACAAAGATCGCTGATGGGCCAATCTATCTGCGGAGAGTGTACTCCCATAATTTATGGGAAAGTCTTACTCTAAACTTGACCCTGCTTTAGGATCCCTTCGAGTTTTGCTTAAGAATGGAGGGCTTGACCTCTCAGATAGTAAGGCGTCCCAGGCTTGGGTGTGCTTGCTCCTGATCTCGTCCTGGCTTCCAGAGAGCAACCTCTTCGACTGGGACACTTGGGATAGGGTTGAAAGGTTGATTCGGAGAGCTCATATATCAATGTATGCAGCTATGATTTAATAAAAAAAAAAAAAAAGAAAAAGAAAAAGAAGAAATCCTCCCTATCGGAGCTCTCACCACAGTGTCCACCCTGAAGGGTTGTTTCCCTCCCAGTCTGCCCAAGCAGGCGGACAAAGCTCCTCTCCCTCAAGGAACAGAGAACAAAACCCCCGACACCAGTCTGGACTCAGATCAGAGTCCCAAACTTGTAAGCTCCACTCCCCCACTAAATCAGCCTCCCTCTTTTTATCCTTCTCTTGATCCATTCGTGAGCGCCCCTTGGCCCCATAAGAAGACACATTTCCTGATCACCCCACCCACCGCTTTCGGACCCCACCTGCACCTCCTCCGTATGGCGGGGAAAGTGAGGTTGGGGACAGAATGATGGCCTATTTGCAGTCAATGTCAATCCTGGAGGCAATTGCCCTGCGGCCTGGTATCCCTGGGAGCCTCAAGATCTTAAAGACCTAAAAAAAGGCAGTTGCTGAGGATGGTCCTAATTCACCTTGGGCAGAAACAATCGTAGAAGGACTAGCCCATCGGGCTTGTGTAGCCGGCAACTGGAAGGAGCTTGCCAAAGCTGTGCTCCCCAATCTTTCTTTCCTTAAATGGATGGTTTTCTTTCAGGAAGAGTGTCATGTATATGGGAAAAGTAACCAAGCCACCCAACCCCGTATACTTATCACCTATGGCATGCTTTGTGGCACTGCTGATCAATTTTCCACTGGCCTCCAACAAGCTACCATCCCTCCTCCTTATCAAGACCAGGTCAGGGCCTGTAGGGCTAGCTTCTTGGAAAAAGCTCGATGAGGGCCCAACTGATTCCCCATATCAGGAATTTTCCAGAAGGGCACTGAGGACTTCCCCACATATGTTGACCGGGTCCAGAAAAGTTTAAAAAACAAGTTCCCTGCCAGCGAAATGTGCGATTGTTTTCTTTGCTCCCTAGTTGGGGACGGCATGACCAATGAGTGCAAGCTTGCTTGTGCTTGTCTTAGAAACCAGTCCATAGAGAGATGGTATTGCTACCCCAGACATTGGTACTATGTCTCACCACACGAGGGTGATGCTCTCCTCTTTACAGGCTAACCACCAGGAGGAGCCCCCACTTCCGGTAAGCAGACATGCTTTGGGTGCGACAGAGAAGGACACTTCCAACCAGAATGCCCTAGCCAGCCTAAAGCCCCTTCCGCCTCCACGGGTGGAGATGGACCTGGATCCCATGCCCCCATTGTAAAAAGGGTTTTCATTGGGCCTACAACTGTAAGTCTAAATTTAATATCAAAGATGAGCCTTTAGACTCCCAATGGGCCGGCCTTAGCCCCGTTAAATAAGGAAAGCCAACTGTCCACGCTCACTGGACCATCCCTCTCATCTCTGGCCTGAGACTGAAAATGACTGTTTCAATAGGAGACAAAGTCTTTAAATTCTTCATCAATACAGGGGTGGATGGCACAGTCATCAGAAAGGAAGAAGTGCCCACATCCTGGCAGCTAATTCCTGGACCACCCCTGGTAGGGGTGGGTGGCCAATCCACATCCTGGGAAACTGCGACTGGCTCCCCTGGGTAGACCCTAGTGGAAACAATGAAACAATCCACCTGTAGTCCCTTGCTTAACTGCCAATCTTCTGGGTCAAGATATTTTAGGCAAAGCTGAAGCATGTATTACCACTGACCACAAGGTCCTTTATGACAACCTTACAAACCATGACAGAATCAAGCAGCCGCCTCAACAACAACATAAATGCCAGCCTAATCTGACACATAATTCATTCCCTGAACCAATTACACAATTTTTTCACGGGGATCACCCCCAACCCTAAGGGCTACTGCTCGTCCCCCAGTATTCCAAATACAGTGGATACCTGGAGACCCTGTGTGAGTAGAGCAGTGGCCTTTTCCTATGAATAACCTCCAACAACTGCTTGTGTTAAACAGCAAATAGATCAAGGGTACCTAAAGCCTTCTACTAGTCCTTGAAATTCCCCTGTTTTCATTCTTAAAAAGCCCAATGGTTCCTGGAGGTTTTTACAAGACCTTAGA
>CAUYPK010152282.1:0-12435 GCA_963574355.1 Loris lydekkerianus
AGCAGCGTCTTAACACAGTCACTAAGGAACTGCGGTGACGGCTATGTTAACCAGTTTGATGAAAACATTTCAAATGGTACGTAAAGCCGGCACACTGTACCCCATGCGTGCATTTAATGTACACAGCTGTGATTTAATAAATAAACAAATCAAATAAAAAATCAAGTGTGCTCAGTCATTTCTACCCTTTGCCCTTTCCAGAAACCATGCCCTGCTGAGTTGATGTCTCCTTTCAACCTACTCCCCCGCCAGAATACTCTCACCATATAAGATCCAGGTTGAGTACTGCCACGTTTTTATTATTCAACAGTACTATAATCTCAGGCATTATGAGCTTTCAAGGCTTTACGTGGCTTCTCCAGTTATTGTAGACATCTGTAGAGGGGACAACATGTTTATATACTGACTCACTTCGTGTTTACACTTCCTGCATTTACACTAGTAGACTCAGGTCTGCTAACCATTGGCTTTATTTTTTTTTATTTTTTTTTTATTTTGTGTTTGTTTCTTTCCTTTTTTGTTTTGTTTTGCTTTTTGTTTTGTTTTTACAAAGTTTCAGAGTGACTGTTTATTGTCTTTCTACAAATCTCATTTTGTGATGTCATGTAAGTCCTACATTGTACAGAAGCACATGTCTTTAATATCTTGAGACAAAAAAATGGCTCATAGTAAATTTACTGTCTTACTCTGTGATGCAACTTAATTGGGCGGGTCTAGAAAAAGAATGGGGAAGGATCTCTAAATGTTAGCAAAATGTGCCTTTTCTTGTACATAACATGTAAAACTATGCTTGGTAATGTAGTACATTTTTTAAAGGTAGAGATGCTTTGTTTATTAAAGCTAAAACAATTCTTGATCAGAAAATTTCTGTAATTCTTGTAATTTTTACCCATATTTATCAGAAGTTGTTTACCATTGTAATTTTGTTTCAAGTGTGATTATTTTTCTTCTCTTCCCAACCTCCTGAAAAAGAAGCAGTGGGTTTCTGCTAATGCAATGAGAAAACATCTAATATTTTATTTGCCTTTGAACTGAATAACTTAATATTTGGATTTTTTGTAATTTGTTTTATTGTGTTACTAATAAAATGGTGATGTATGTTAATGTTAGTTTCAAAAAAAAAAAAATCACTTTATGCTGCCACAACCTGTCTTCATCCACTTGTGGTCCAAAACTTCAAGTATACATGTCTTTCTAGACGTCATTATAATTAGGGCAAGAAAATGTTAACCTTTTGTGGCCAAAAGTGATTTACCTTCATTTATAGCTTTGATGGTCCCTGGTCTTTTCTCGAAGCCTAGCCTATGATAATTTCTAAGGTGGACTTTATACTTTCTCTTTTTCCTTTTTTGAATATTCTCTATTTTGTGAGGACATTTTTATTCAAAATCTAGTTCCACACAGCATTTATTATGGCAGAAACAATATAATTCAATATTGTGAAAGGCTGTGTTGTTCTATTTCATAAGTCAGTACAATGTTAACTAATCACTGAAAGCTATTCCCATCTATAAAGTAGAATCCTAAGCTCTATTCTTCTCCTCTGTTGCACCCATCAACTTTCTGTTTACCAAGAATAGGTCAAAAATAAGCAAGTGAGTTTTTCAGTTACATCTTATATCCTCCCACTAATCTTAGCAAACAAATCGTTCTATGGTTCTATCAAACCATAGATGATAAAAATTTGTAAAATTACCCATGAGGCAAAAATTGCACTATTATTCTCATGACCTGTACAACTTTGAATGCTACATATTTGCATTATGCCCCATACCAGAGGCATCCCATTTGTAGTCTTAGTCATTCACTACCTATTACCTGCTTGAAGCCTAAGTTTGAAAATAGCTATGGGATTATATTTACTTAGGAATCTTAGTGATTTAATGTACATACATCAATATTCAAACAAAAAACATTCTTCCTGAACAAATGATTAATGCTTATACCTTATAACTGGTGATATAAGCAAGGTGTGTGATGGTAAGGGACCTACTCTGCTCCCTTTAATCTTTCAGGTTGAGTCATTAAGATCAAACAGCTCATTAGTCCACCAGGTCTTCTGAACTACTCACACACCTATTGTTCTTAATCCTGCTTTCATGTGTATTGATTTTGCTGAAATGATTTCTTTCTCCTGTTTGTTTATTGTAAAGTTACCCAATATTCCGTTTTTATCAACTCAAGAATTCCTCTATTTCCACGATAATATGCAGTGAACTCCATATTCCTTGAAATATTAATGAACTATTGATATAATGATTCTTGAAATTACTGATTTATGTACAGATTTTATGATACATATATAGTAAATATCATGATGTATATGACATTCTTATTTATAGTGCCCTGATTTTATCTTTTTAATTTTGTATTCCCTCATTGCAAGTGAAGATTGTATTTTTCATTTATCCAAGATTACCTATTCTTTCTGCTGCAAAGCTAACAGTATAAAAAGATAATCATTTCATTGACTGAACAATAGATTGATTTTCTTAAAATCACAATACAAACAGAATTCAACTTCCTGGGGCGATTTTCGATCACTTTGTAAAAACTGAAACATTAAATTATATTTAACTGGTACATATTTTCTCATTAAAAAATAAGTATCTTGCAACAAATCTCCTAAGAAATGCTTTTTGAATAATAGACAATTGTAACGTGCTTATCTAAGTATTTTGTTTGGCTTTGGTATTGTTGGAGTGGGGATTTCTTTCATACAACAATACCATTAGGCAGATAAATTGAGTCTGTATAAATTCATAAATCTTTATTTCATCATTTACAGAGACTGTACTTTGCAATCTGATAAACTGACTATGACTTTAGGACCCAAGAAAGAAAAGAAAGCAAATAAATTTAATATAAAATTGGTATATCTAAGCAACTCTATCCAATTTCCCCTCCTTCTCAACTTAGTGTACATCAGTGAATTTTATTCCAAACTTCCCCTAAGGTAGAATTAAATGTACTCATTGTCATTCCAAGCCTGGCTAAGATTCTATTCTATGTCAAATGGGAGCATGGCTTATATATAATTTTGCTACAGATGAAACTGTAGTTATCTCTGTGATATTTTTAATACAGAAGTTATACAGTTCATATAAAGTTACAATTTTCAATACTGTTTATAAATGCATTGAGGCTTATTTAGAAAAAGTTAAAAAATATAAATAGTACAATCCATGTTATATACAAATGACAAATATGTGTGTGTGCTTGTGTTTGTGCATGTGTCTATAGTTTTATCTATATGTTAATATATTTAAATATCTAAATATATCTAAGTATATAATATACACACACAATTTAAAAGGTGACAAAAGTTTGCTAGCAAGGTTTTGGTGATAATTATTTCTATGGTGAATACAAATTAAGATATTTATATTCTACTAAATATATTTCTATATTTTAAGATATTTTACAAGAATATGTGGATGCATTGTCAAACTGCATCTATCTAATATAAACTAAATGGAGTTTTTACTTAAGTTTAGACAAATACTTGTGTATGTTTCTACTTCTATGTTTTCATTACTTTTATAAATTATGTGTAAACCAGCTGAAATATGACATATTTTATAATTATTTTGATAAAGATTTAAGGTTTTTAATTATCACTTAATCATAAACCTACAATTACAAATTATTGTATTATTGAATAATATCTGTTTGTTACCAATTTTAACTGCCATATTTATCAAAAATTAAGGAATATGAATCTATCCCTGGAATGTTAATATAATTTAGTCCATCAATGAATGAATCTGTTTCACTTGTCTTATTCTTGTAGATATGGTAACATTATTGGATATTTTAATACTTCATAGAGTTGAAATGAAATACTTTCCAATTATTCCAAGAGTAGCTAAATATTAGCCATTATGTATACAAATGGGCTGGCTTCACCCTGTTTTTTCTACGTATTCCAGCTTCAACTTGTCTAATAGTGTCCATTCACTGTTTATAGAGCCACCAGAGAAACCTATTGTTGTTACTACTGTGACAAAAATGTCTCTGATATAGAAGGGGCACCATTTCTGAATTTCCTTAATACTTTCAACTCTTCTGGTTGGCAAAGCATCAGTGAGAAATAGGCATAAGTGGTGATAACTGCCCTCCTCAAAACCTATATGAGACTTTATCATCTGGATTCTAAGAAGCCTTTATGTCACAAAGTTTTATTGTAACATTTATGTTGACCTCTAATGAAGATCATTTTATCAAATTTTCATCATGCTACTTGTAAAACCGACTCATAGATTTACTGCTGGTTTCTGGCCCTTTCTCCAGTACTCATTCAACTCAGACAGAGCTTAAGTGCACTATGTGAAAAAGATTCATGTCAATATTCTATTTCCTTCGGGGTTCTCAAGATCTTGTTGTAAACTGAAATTAAATTTTCCCATTTTGTCATGAAATAAAATCTACACTAATTGACAAAGAGAAACATAGTGGGAAGGTAGAAATATGAGTAGTGTAGAAAGAGGTAATACAATATAGACATAGATACTATTTGGGTCCCATTCCAGCCATTAAAAATGCCTCACTATAACTGGTGCTTTTCTTTGATTTGGAAACATCAAATTCATACAATAAATATGTAAGACTTGTGCATATATATCATAGAAGAGTAAATATATATGATTTATAGTAGAACTATTCTATTTCAGGGCATAAAATTTTAAAATAATGATACAAAGCAAAAGTACTGCGAATTTAAGAAATAGATTATTTAGAAATCATATGTTTTATAATAAATAAAATAAGCATTAAGTAACTGCCTTTGTTCTTAAGCTATCAAAAGAAATAGTGAAATGTTGAAATGTTTATATATTTAGAAATCCAGAATAATTTACAGGTAAACTATTATATCAATAGGAAATTTCTTAACATTGCTGGATTCATGGTCAAATTTTTTTTAAAAAATCAGTGTATATTTGCAAATCGCCAATAGTAGAAACAGAAGTTAAAGTAAAAAGTAGCATTATTGGTAGAATAAAGTTTCATTAGCCATCTAAAAAATATATTTTAAAATCTCTAAATTAAAACTACCAAATATTGCTGGGACAAATAATTTTTTAAATAAATAATTTATAAAAGACTCAATATTGTAACATACCAAATTTCCTCAATTGAATATACAGAGTAAATGTAATTCCAATCAAAAAGCCAAGGAAAACAAAAATAAGGAAAAAGCACAATTTTTGAATTCATTATATAGTTTCAGTTCTGAACAATCATATTACATAAGCCTAAATCAGATATCAAGCAAAATTATGAAAATTCTGAGTATGTGACCTAAAAATAATACCTTTATTTACTGCTTTCTCTGTGTGTGTGGGGAGGGTTCTTGACTATGGATTTAAGAGATCTAAACTGTATCAGAAAAGGCAAGTGAACTAATTAATCAGTAGTATTTAGATTAGGCATTTCTTTTCTGAGTGTGTTTTTCATTTTCAGAGAATCAAAAAATACTCTCAAGATTACATGGACTGACAAAAAATTTCTTTATAAGAGTTACTCAGTTGTAATATTTATCATAATCTTTTATATTTCAGGTACAAATTTGGTTTTTAGTTTTTATTTGCTAATGTGCATAATTGGATTTGGAGTATTTTGGAGAAACTCTCAATGTGAGTAATAGAACGATAGAGATACTGAAGTGCTGCCGATAAATTGCAGCTCAATTTACAAAAAACATAATTAACAGAGGCCATAGTATTTTGAGGAGTCCATAGAGATCATTCTTTATAGTTCTGTTTATGATTTTCAGTATCAAATGGATTAAAACCAAAGATGAAAAGATAAACTAAGTAATAACTTGGGTTTAATATAAGCCTGTGGAATCTTCATATTCTTCTTCATTAAAATGAGAAATACAGGTTATACTGACATGTTTATGGTTAGAAAGTTATAATATGTTTGATTTAAATGTGCATCTATAAAGATGAGAGAGGATTTTCTATTGATCATCACACTCTGGCTTTAGAAATTTGTTAAAAACTAGTTTGGTGATTCTTGTCTTCCTAATGCAATGTAGTTTGCATGACAGATTTTTCATTTCTCTAGGTAAACCTTTGGGGCTTATTAAGCTATAAAATGTAAATACCAGGTCTTCCTCGTCCCCAGCCATCATCTCCAACTATCAGTACCCGTGATACCTCACTCACCTTCCCACACAGCATTGCATATTTCTAACTCATCAAGCCAAAAAGATAAATGACAGGTGGGAGTAGGGTATACCAGCGCACATGTTGGGTATTCAAAGTCTGCCTTGATACTGAACAAGACTCCTCAACAAAATCTCTAATGAACCTGAGGAAAACCCAGTTGAGGCACAGGAGGAAGATTAGAAAGACTGCCAATTATTTGATAACTGCTTTTATTTTTTCTTTAATTCTCTATGTTTCAGAAACAGTAACAAGGTCTTTTTGGGTCTTGTTCTTTTAATTTCATCTTTGTCCCTTTAAGCCTGTTCATTAAACATTTATTGTGTTGAAATAATCCAGGTGGGCTTAAAAATTTCAAAGAAAAGAATTTTATTTTTTTATTTTTATTTGTTTATTAAATCATAACTGTGTACATTAATGCATTTTTTGGGTACAATGTGCTGATTTTACACACAATTTGGAATGCTTACATCAAACCAGTTAACATAGCCTTCACCTCACTTACTTAGTTGCTGTGTTAAGACATTTATACTCTACTCTTAATAGATTTGACATGTACCCTTGCATTATGGTGAGGTCCGCCTGATTACCCTCCCTCCACCTGGCCTCCTATCCTCATCCTCTTCTTCCTGCCTTCATTCTGGGCTATAGTTGTGTTTTATCATTCGTCTGATAGTGTGGGTGATTATATATTGGTTTCATAATAGTAATGAGTACATTGAATACTTTTCCTTCCCTTCTTGAGATACTTTACTAAGAAGAATATGTTCCAGCCCCATCCATCTGAACATAAAAGAGGTAAAGTCTGTATATTTTTAATAGCTGCATAATATTCCATGGTGTACATATATCACAATTTGTTAATCCATTGATGGGTTGATGGGCACTTAGTCTGTTTCCATCACTTGGAAATTATGAATTGGGCTGCAAATATATTTGTTGTAAAATGATTTTTGTTCATCTGGATATAAACCTAGTAGAGGAATTGCAGGATTGAACAGCAGGTCTATAAGAAAAGGTTTTTAAATTACAAAAGATGCAGAGAAATCCTGCACAAGGTCTTTGTCTCACTCTTAAATAAACTTTTTGTTCATCTTCTAATTAAACAAATGAAGCACAATATTTTCCCGTGAAAATATTCAGTATCATTGGGCATTGCAATTTATAGTCAAGAGTACGTGAGATATGGGCTCTTAAAAAAAGTTAATCATTTACTCATGGTCTCAAACATCCAGGTTAGGGCAGCAATATTGAAGTAAGGGAGAAAACAAAGAGGAAGAAAAACTTGTGTCCAATGAAGTTTTAAATCATGAGACATAACTTTTAATACAATGATCATAGTAGCAATGATAAAATGACTGATGTAGATAAAATTTGGTGATTAGATATATTCAGAAAATGGTTTCTAATGTGACATGGTTATGTTAAGTTAAAAAAAAAAAAAAAAAAGAATCACTTCAAACTGGAGAATCACATTTAATCACAAATTGAGTCCCTACAAAAGCAATGAATAAAGAAAAATAAACATTTGCTCTGCATAATTGGTAAAAATCAAAGTGAACAGAATGAATTTTTTCTTTTTTT
The DNA here is from genome assembly GCA_963574355.1 of Loris lydekkerianus. Taxonomy (NCBI): domain Eukaryota; kingdom Metazoa; phylum Chordata; class Mammalia; order Primates; family Lorisidae; genus Loris; species Loris lydekkerianus. The sequence continues at coordinate 7,758 of CAUYPK010152282.1, forward strand.
GGTGAAGAATAATTATATGTAGATCCCAGAAATTGAATAGTTTTAAAATGAATTTACTGACCAACTGATCAGTAAGTCTACTGAGATTCTCATCCTATGCATTCTTTTCCTCTTCAATACAGCTGTAAATCACACTAGGTTGAGAAGTTAGAAAAATCTGAGTTAACAGCTCTGTCAAATCTAGATTTGTGATCACTGGCAATAATTTAAGCTATTCAAATATAGTTTCCTTATCCATAGGTATATACAGTTAATTCTTAATATATTAAATTTTCTCTATGTACACACACATCCACATGCATGAAAATCATTCATATTACAGAACACAAAAATAATATATTAAAATTAAGTATACACTGAAGTTCAGTTAACAAAATTGTATTTTTATTGTGATTATTAAAAGGATTATAATTTAAAATATAAACACCAAAATAGTCCAGGAAAACATGATAATACCATAAATGCTTAGGTTTACCGTAAGTCAGTATGGGTTTCTTTCCAATAGACACTATTATCCTTATACTCTCACATTTCCTGTATGAAGCACAGAGAAGTTAAATAATGTTATGACAGACATAAAGCTATGAGGATGTGGAGTATTCATTCCACTGGACTTCAGATTTTCAACTATTTTTTATCTTTTCAAGTTGAGATGTAATTTACAAACATCAAAATTCAAAAATATGAAGTGTTTAATGAATTTTAACTGTTGTATTCTCTAGTGTACTCACCACTCAAACTACATTACAGAGCATCTGTAACATCTTAGGAAGTACCCTCTTGTGGCTTTTCTGACTTTTTTCGAAGTCAATCTCTATTCCTAGAGAAATAACCCCTGTTGCTACTTAGGCTTTCCTGTTCTTGAATCTCATATAAATGGAAAGATAGTACTTAACATTTTGCTCAAGATTCTTTCATACAACATAAGATTTTTAAATTTGATCCATACTGTTGCCTATCTAATTGTCCATTTTTTCTTCTTATGAACAAGTATTCCATAGTATAACATATCACAGATTCTTTGTTTTGATGGACATGTGGGTGGTTTCCATTTGGGAGGAACAATTATAAGAAAAAACTGCTCTCAACATTCTTGTACTGATCTTTCTGTGAACTTAATGTTTTCCTTTCTCTAATGTAAATAACTTGGAGTAGACTTGCTGAGTCAGAAGGTTGTTAATTTTCAAGAAACTAACAGTTCTATAAAATGGTTATGTCATTTTACACTTGCATTAGCAATATGTAACTTATGATTGTTCCACCTCTTTCTCTGCTTTTTGTTTTCACTCTTTTTAATTTTAGCCATTCTTAGGGGTGTGGAGGGGATAGTCTTGAGGTTGTCAGAGACCTAGCTCTTAACCACTGGGCTCTACATCATAATATATAATTCTCAAAACCATTCTGATTTCAGTGAACATATTCTAAACCACAATAAAATCACAAAGACTTTAGTCAAGTTTACAAGGCACAGTATAATTTCAGTAAACTATTAAGAGAAAGTATTACAGTATTCTCTAGAGAGGAAACAACAAAATGGCAGTTATATAGCAAGAGTATCTAAGTTCAAGTTGAACTTATCTCCTCCAAACCAAAATAGAAATTTCTTTCATATTGTTTCTGTTCCCCAGAGGATAGCTTAATTGAATGAAGCTCAGATCCTTTTAATTTGACTCCCCAAAGCTTTATTTTCTTTTTTTAGTTGTTTGTCCTGTCAAAAATCCTGACTGTGAGACTAAGAAAAAAAGATGGAAGAGGCAGTTATCATAGAGAGAATAACTCTATGAGCTAAATCCTCCAGGGCCCAATTACCAGCTGCACCCTTGAAGGAGTCAGATTCATTTCTGACTTCAGATAGTCTATTTTCATTTTACTTTCTGTCTAGTCACAAATATCAGAAAAACAAATGTTTTATCATAGCTTCAGTTAAAGTTTTCCTGAAGATGGTGCATTATATGTTAATTCCCTTCATTAATTAAAGATACTTATACTTTTAATTCATTTTTTCCCCAACTTTTATTACTAAAACTCAGATGTAAAGTCTAAAATTCTATGCTTTTAAAAATAGTGTAAGAATATATGAACCATCTCATACAGAGGTTACTTTCCAAGAATGAAACAAAAAAAGAAAGAAAAGTTCTATCTAGATAAACTTTTCTAATAATATGTTTTTTGATCTCCTTAAAATCAGTTCTCATAACAACTTAGAAATAAAAACTAAAAAAATCATTCTTTTCCCTGAAGAAAATCACTTAAAATTTCTTTTTTGTAATTTATGAATAGACAATTTTATTACTCATTGAAGATATGAAATGAATGGGCTTTTCTATTTGACTTCTAGACCAAGACTTGTTGATTATAATCCTGTAAATAAATACATAAATTAAATGGAGTGAATGTTTTCTTAAATGGAAATATGGAGGAATCTCCAGGAAAATAGATTAATTTATATATGATAAAAGAGAAAAAAATGTAGCATATAATGTAATATCTAGCAAGGAATTTTAGTAAATGTAACAACTATGGAAATAACACTGAAGGTACTAAATTACAAATATAAATTAAAATGATAAAAGTTATGAATAGAGAATGATTATATTCAATATGTGAGAGAAGGTACACCTGAAATAAATGAGGAAATCTCAGTAATAATTTGATATTACACATTCAACTTAACCCTTATGCACTATATTTCAAGACAATTTGGTACATGCTTAAGCATCATACTGTCTATGTATAAATTATTCTATCAATCAAATAATACTTACAGATATTATCATTTGTTTGAAGGAAATAGTATATTAAATATATCAATTTACACCAACAGTTTGTGATAGTTACATGGTTGTAAAGGTCTTGCCATTATTATTTACCTTGATTAGTTAGTAATTACCAGTTTAGGCTGACACCTTCTTCTTTTCCTCCCAACCAACAATACCTACTTAAACTTCCTTAGTCTAGTAAAGAAAGAAGTTTTCCCAACCAGAAAAAAAAAATCATTAAACAACCCTGTGTGTTAAAGATCAACTAAAACAATTTTAAATATAATTGAATATAAATCCTTTAAAATTAATCTTCCAAACCACTGACAACTATTAAAAAATATTTGGAAGAGTGGTCACATCAACTTCCTTAAAAGTGACAAAATTATTGGCTTTTAGAATTGTTAGCAGATCACTGATATTTAAGAGGATGAAATAATATAAGAGGTATGTTTGTATGTGCTGTCATTGCTAATTATGTGGTAGGAACTCCATGAAATCATTTGGCAACATATAGATTCTGTAAGCTAAAAGCTGCTTATTCTCACAGAAAAATATCTGTATTAAATAAAAAAAAAAATACCCACAGATGTGCTGTGCCATCCCATTCCATGTGTTCCTTTCATAAAAAGGCAATTGATGCATGCCTTGGCTTTGAATAACATTTTTAGCTAAAGTATTAATACTTTTTTGTTGTTCTATTCAAAATTATTTGATTCAAAAACTTAGAGATAACTCTCGTTCTTATGCCTTCCATGAGAACTTTGATTTAAGTTTACAAATCATTATATTCTGAGTGTGCAGTACTGTTGAGGACAGATTAGATTTAGAAAAGGGGATTTGTATTTTCAGCCAAATATTTTATGTCAATGCAGTCTGAATCATTTAGTATTAAAATAACTCAATCAATCAAATAAAATTATTCAAGATATAAAAAAATCAGAATTACTGACTCTAATTTCTTTTATTATTTTGATTCTTTAAACATTTAATTCAGGGAGGATGGGAAAAAGATGGCAGCCAGTAACAGATTCTGTGCAGCCAGGCACAGTGAGAGTGGTGAGAAAAGACTCCAGGCATCTCTGGCTGGTGGGTTTTGCCCAGAAACTTCCCTTTGGTGACACAGGAAGCCGGTGAGAGACTTCTAACCCCCACAAGGAGGACAGAAGTTGTGGAAAATCTGGCAAGTGGTAGGTTTGTTTGGTTGGAGGCTACCTGCAGCTGTACCCATAAAAACAACAGCAAGACTGCAAGCAGGAAAAGCCTTACCTGTGGGCTGTTTTGCTTTTCTTGGACGTGGGCTCTCGATTGAACTGCCTTGGGAGATCTTGGGCCAGTGTGTGCAGATGACTTTGGGCATCATCTGGGACCCCAGTCTGAGTTGCCGACCCGGAAGGGAGCTAATATCGGTCAGCTGTGGGCTGCCTGCACAGCTGCTGTGGGAGAGGTGCTCCTGTGTGTTGCAGTGCAGAGATCAGCCCGGAGACTTTGGGCGACCAATCTAGTGACTGAGCTGCCCAAAGGAGGGTACTGAGATACCAGGGAAGTGCCGAGTTCCAAGTGTGGCAGATTATCAACCTTGCCCCTCAGAGGCATAGTGGGAGTTTGGACGTGGTGCACTGGATAAACAGGCAGCCACATGGGGAGAGATCCCAGGGATAAGTGCTTTCCTCAAAAAGCCTCTGCCTGGCCAAGGTTCCTAGTTTGGAGTGTCTTTCAAGTGGGCTGAGGACATTTTGGGGCTCCCAAGCTTGTGGGGTCTGAGAGATCAGCAGAGGCCTCCAGTCTCCATCTTGTACAGCTTTATCAACGTTGTGATTAACATCTTATACCTCAGAAAATGACCTGCTGCCTGGACAATATTCAGCAAGATATATATACTATTTGGTTCTTTGGTTTTGGGGTTTTTTTTTGGGGGG
>CAUYPK010152286.1:0-11040 GCA_963574355.1 Loris lydekkerianus
AATAACTAAGAAAATGCCAGGAAGGCTATGTTAACCAGTGTGATGAAAATGTGTCAAACTGTTTATAAAACCAGTGTATAGTGCTCCATGATCGCATTAATGTACACAGCTATGATTTAATATTAATAAATAAATAAATAAATAAAATAAATAAAATAAAATAAAATAAAATAAAAACTTCCCTTGGAGTTGCCTTTAGGGCAGTTTACACACTCAACAGAAAACGGATCATTACTTTATAATTCACAAGCCAAAATCAGTAATGCCTTGCTTAATCACCCCTATTTCACCACATAAGAAATATTAAATCCATCCTCAAAGGATGAATATTCACTATGAATAGGGGAATCAAAAGAATGATACGCCACCAGCTCTGGAGACAATTTTCATCGACAGTGGTAAATTCTTTTTGAAAAATCACAATTTATTTTGAAGCACTACCAATTGTTTGGTGGCACAAGCTCTGAAAAATATTACTTACTAATCACACCTCATGAATACTTATCAGAGGGTGAACACTGCCAGCTTTCTTCCTTCAACCCATGACCCTATAATCCTTGCTCATCCTCAAGAGTTTTCTTGATAGGGTATTCTTGCTGTGGTCAATTTTCTACGCGTTCTGCCTCCTGCATCTCAACCTTAGTCTCTTAACTCTTAGCTATTGATTGGATCTCACTGACACCACTGATCTTCTCTTTGCCTTAATCATGACTCAGCCAGTTCCTAAACAGAAGCTGGAGTCAGGAGGGAAATAAAGCCAGAACCAGGACTAGCAGTTATAAGAAGGTGAAATTTGTAAGGCCTGAATTCTTCCCCCCAAGACCTTGTCCTCCCTGTCTGCGGAAAGGCATTCAGGATTCCATCTGCCTGGCTAACAGGAGATGTCGGCAGGAATTTAGCAGGCTTGGGTTACACCATGCTCTCTAAGTTAATATAACAATGGAGAATGCAGCTGTAATGCATTGTTCTGGCAAGGCCAAATTATTTGTACAACATGGGATTCATTAGCACCTCATTCATTATTAAACTGGAAAACAGTTTGGTTGGATTCCCTAAAGGGTCAGCTTCCAGATGCAAACTCAGATATGAAATCATCATGTTCTTGCAATACTAGAAACATAATACATGAATTGAATAAAGGACGTATCAAGGAAAATAAAAGCCATGTGAATGCCAAGATTTTGCCTCCACTTCTGTAGTTGAATAAAAGTGCCCCCCCAAAAAGGAAAAATAAAAAAATTTTTTTTCCAATGCTCCCCCAATGTCTTAAGTCTTCCTAATTTGATAGGAAGAAGGAGGAAAAATTTCACAAGTTGAACCACAATGACACTAAAGAGATTAACATCTCAGTAATTCCAAGACCAAACAGGTGTAGCGATCAAGATATGTGCCATAGTTCACACACTCCACTCACTCCGCCAGAGTTAAAGAAAGACTGGTGGATTCTGTGCCCTCATGAAGGTGATATGAAACCAAGTTTCTCAAACAATCCCTGGCCTGAAATGCCACACACACACACAAAAGGATCAACTTCATGTTACAAAATGAAAACCTTCACTTTCAGATGTAGATAGAACACCATAAAGTTGGAATTAAAGGCAAAGTTTTGAATTTGTACATTCATGAAACAAACATTCCTCTGAGATGTTTCTTAATAGAACATTTAAGTAATGGGTATAACTGGTGGAAAATATTAGGTATCACAACACAAAGTTCTTTCTTTTAAAAAATTTATTTATTTGGGGGGAATGGGAAAAAAGAAAAAAATATATATTTTTTTATTTTTTATTTTTTTAGTTACCTGGATTCTGGTAACACAAAACTCTTTATTATACCTTCACTGATTCTGCCTACAATTTTCCAGGGGCCAAATTCCAACTGCCAGGGCAACTGGCCAGGTGTGTTCTGGCTCTTATCCATAATCTATGCCAACACCAAATAAAACATGTTTATTTGGAACACAGCCCTGGAATGTCTTTAGATTTGTTAGAAGGAAGAAAGGCCTGTTCTTAAGAGTGCAAAGAATGCCCCTGAAATCTAACCTCCACGTGTTAACTCCTGTCAGGAGCACAGGGCACCCATGTTTTGAGGTACAGAATACTTGTTTCCTGGGGAAACCCACCTCAAGAACATGAACACAACAAAAACAAGGGCAGTGTGAATCTTCCTGTGTGTCACCGCACCATTCTTCTTTCTTTTCCACCATGTTCTTTACATGTGTTTGAATGCACATATCAGCTCCTACCTTTGCACAGCTTATTTTGGAATTTTACAATTTCCCTTTACTACTGCAAACAAAGGCAAAACCTTATTATAAGCCTTTAGGCTAGGCCATGGGTAGAGGCATTTCCTCTAGATTTTAATCTCCCAAAACAGAAAGAAGGAGGAAGAAAGAGAACCTGTCTGCAGACAATCTGCAGTGAAACGCCTGCCCAGGCTCAGATTCATTCCAGGGTTTGTCTAGGAAACACTCAAGGGAGAAGGCGCATAAAGCTTCTGGAAACCTGTTTGGTGAGATGTACTGAGCATACTTGCTTCCAAAAATAAAAGCACTGGCATTTTTAAACCTGATAAAATATTTAAAATACATAGAAAAATAAAAAGAATAATATCACAAACACCAGTGTACACGCAAGCCAGATTCAACAAGTTTGCCAAATTTTCTTCCAATTCTTTAAACATGTAATATTTTAGAGAGTTGTAGTAGTTCCTTTTATGCCCTTCCCTGAAGATGTTTCTCATTCAACCTGCCTACTCAGAGGTAACCAGAAATTGACGTGGTTCCTCACCATCCATGTTTTCATATTGTTATTACATATTCAGTCAAGGATTTGCAGCAAAACACTGTATTGTTTTGCAGCCCAATTTAAATATGTGTAATTATATACAATCACTGGGTGTATATACTAAATGAATAATATGGTATATATAGCACATATGTAATGTATGAGTATATGGCATATATAAGGTATGCACACTATATAGTGTATACATATAGTGTATTTATATGCAAATATCTATAAATTAAGTATATACATACACACCTTGTATGTAGTGTGGGGGATGTGTGTTCACATAGACCAGGGGTGGCGAACACGCGGCTAGAGCCGCATGCGGCTCCCGGCCAAAATGAATTTCGGCTCTTTGCCTCTTATCATTATTTTGTATACTGTGGCTCTTTGCCAAGTTTGGATTTTGTTATGCTGCTCTGAGGAGGGACCTCTGAGGAGCGATCTCCGAGCGCGTAGTCTAACTGAATAGACTTTAAACTAATTTTCTTTCCTTTCCTTTATTCTTCTATAATTAAAAAAAATCAAAAGATAGCTAAATATACTAACTTTGTCAACAATGCTGGGCCTGACCAGACAACCAGGAACCAGACTTTCAAAGCAATCTAAAAATGGAAGAAACCATTTTTTGATAAGAACAAACTTCTTACATTGCCCTTTATGTACAGATAAAATTGCTCATCAAGTAAACTTCCATAAATACCATAAAGAATTTTGTTTGGGTTCATTTTAATGGTCAACCTAGTAAATTGGTCATTTAAACTTTTATTTGTAGCTGTCTTTTGCGTACGGTGGTTATTTACCTGACAGAATCAGGAGTTCAATGATCTCTGCATCTCCCAGAAATGCAGCCACATGAAGAGGGGTTCGTTTCTCAGAATCCTAAAACAAACAATGTCAAAGAAATACAACAGGTCAGCGGTGGCTGGAGATGGCTTTTATAGACATACATGATAAGAGGTAACACTCTGAGGTTGATAGCTTATGGAAGAGCACGAAGGCCAAGCACCTAGTCAGCTGAGTTTTATATATTTTCTCTCCACTTACCCTCTAGTCACACTGTGGAGGGAGTATTTGCCTACCTGATCCTTTTACTGAAGCCCAGCTCAGTCAAGGATGGACCATTATGCATTGGATGATCAATTTCAATTTACAGAATTTTTAAACCTTCAGAATGATAAAACAAAATAAAAGAAAGTAAAACAAAATAAAATAAAATAAAAATGTTCAAACCCCTTTAATCTGTCTTAGCAACACAGTTCAAAGCTTTTAGTCATTTATTTTCTTTCTAAGAGAACAAAGTGGAATGGTTCACAAGGACATTAAACATAAGTACAGTCATTTCTACTTTCTCTCTTCATTAACTATTGCCTTGACTATTGCTCATTTGCTCATTTATGTAATTCTTACTGAATGTCTACTCCGCCAGGAACCAAATTCTGAGATTACAGAAGGCCCCAGCCCTCACTTACATTCAGGCAGGAGGCTGACAACAGTCAAGTAAGTAAATAGCACACAAATCATTTCAAATTATGATACAGGCTATGACAAAATTAAAACAGGATATGGGAGACCCACAAATGGACTACCAAATTGTGGTACATGTACACCATGGAATACTATGCAGCCTTAAAGAAAGATGGAGACTTTACCTCTTTTCATGTTTACATGGATGGAGCTGGAACATATTCTTCTTAGCAAAGTAACTCAGGAATGGAATAAAAAGTATCCAATGTACTCAGCCCTACTATGAATCTAAATTATAGCTTTCGCATGAAGGCTATAACCCAACAATAGCACAAGACTATGGGGAAAGGGCCAAGGAAGGGGAAGGGAGGGGGGAAGTTTTGGTGGAGGGAGAGTAATGGGTGGGGCCACATCTGTGGTGCATCTTAGAATGGGTACAGGCGATTTCACTAATGTACACAGCTATGATTTAACAATAAAAAATATATATATTAAAAAAATTAAAAAATAATAAAAAATAAATAAATAAATAAAAACAGAGTATGGGATTCAACAGGGGCAATCAGAATAAAAGCAGCCAGATGTTGACATTTAAGCTGAGAGATGAGGTAGACATTACCATCTGTGTTTTATATTTGAGAATAGGAGACTGTGCCTCAAATAAATTAAGAAATTTCCTCCAGACCCCACAAATGTATAATCAGAGCCAAGATAGGACCTTCACCTGTCAGACTCCAATCTGTGTCCTTGGCAAGGCATTTAATATGCTTTGCTGAGAGGCAGCATAGTAATATGCAAAGGAAAAAACATTGCTTCCTAATGTAAAATTGTAGATAATAATATCCACTTTAGAGGACTGATAATAGAAACCAAGATAATGTGAACAAGTAAAGCCCTCGGCAAGCAAGAGGCAAGTGCACACAGCTGTGATCCATGCATGTCCATTACTGTCCCCAGCATAGATAGCTGTGTGATATTTTCTCTCCAAGACTGAAAAGTCCCTTGAGTGCAGAACAACTCTTTCTCCCCTTTCCCATAGTATGAACATACTAGGTGCTCAGCATAATTGGCTGAACTGAACTATTATATGTGTGTGAACTCTTCCACAAACTCCCATTGACTACTCTTAGCAATTGTGACCAAAGCATACAGCATACAGCCTGTATGCTGTCTTTAAGGTTTTTCCAAAAACTAGCATGCATGTTAGTTTTTAGATTCTTCACTATAGATTTTAATCTTCATTCCTATTATCTTGATTATACAATGGACCTAACAACCCTTCATTAGCCCCAGGACGTTATTCTATTTTCTGATGGTGCAGGCCCTCTGCTCTTTCTCGGACTCATTTACACTATTGCTTTTAGACATTTCATGACCACTAATATCTAAGACAGATGGCAGGCAGGGGACATAACAAGAATTGATCTTTAAACCAGTCTATTTGTTAGAAGGTCTGGTAAATAGGTTTTATGAAGTGATGAACCAACATTAAGTGAATAAAAAGAGCAGTTTGTATTAGCTGGAAACTTATATTGTCTGTGTATGGCTAGAGGCAATTACCGTGAACAAGTGGAAAATGGAGTCATGCAGCTGTGAAATAATGGCATGCCTTGGAAAATTCAGTAGGATATATGACCATGATCAGCTCTGTTATAGGTACATCACCCTATCTTTGAAAATAAAGTTTCAATGTTTGAAAACAAGTTTGCTTATATGAGACTCAAGGGTACTAATTTGTGCAGTGAAGTACTAAAAAAACTGAGATCAGACTTTCACAAATGTTCTATATTTCTATTTCTTCTACTGATATCCCTACAGACATTTTCTATTTTAGCCTCACATTACCTTTAAATTTTCACAGTCTACTTAAAAATTTCCCTTGGGATTTTCGATAAAAGTTATGTAATTATATGTTCATCTGGGAATTGAATTAGTTCCAGGATTTAGTTCAATAAATTAAACCTTGCCCTAAGTGAGTTAAGAAGAGACCATTCCAGCCTGAATTATGACTTCATTTGACCTGAAGCAAAAAGTCCATGCTCTAGTTAAGACCGTGGCTTCAAATAAAAAAACCAAGAAAACTAAAACATCCTTCCCTGCCTTGAAAATCTGGTTGCCTGTTATTACATGGCTGGCTTTGCTGATTCAGCTTGTTCAATCCAAAGTGTCTATAAAAAGGGTGTGTTCTATGAGATCATATTATAAAAATTATTGACTATAAATCCCAGTGTTCCTGTAAGTATGTATTTAAAGATTTCTGGTAGCTTCCAGGACAACTATGCCCATTGATACTCTCCTTCAGTGACATGGTACAGACAGGTAACAGAAGAGAAGACCTGTATTCAGACAGCAGTCCTCTTCCTTTAGTTCTCCAAAGAGGCAAAACCATGTAACAAGGAGCAAGTTAAATTAAGGAGCAAGTTAAAGGGCGAATGACAAACCCACAGTAATCATTATGCTCAATTCAATGAAATCAGCCTGGAGATTGCAGTCCATCCTCTGCCTTAGTAAAAGCCACTGTACTTTGCCATAAGCTAAACCAACAAAGTAGAAGATCCGATGGTAGAAGGCTGACAGCTCTGGAAGAGAGAAAATCCCAGTAAGAATATCAATAAAAATTACATCCTTGGAGTGACTAGAAGAAGAAACAAATCTACCTGGTAATTACAGAGTGATTTCATTTATTTATTTTTTCAAAATATCTTCTCATTTATTTTACTATTTGATCTCGTAACATCCATATCAAGGGAAACACACCTTTACCACTGTGTTCTCAGGTCTTATTATCACCACTTACAAAACAAGGAATCCGAGCCCTGGGCAGCTTATATGACTTTCCCAACACAGCAAATGGATGTCAAAGAATTAGGTATCCCAGTTCCCAACCTGAAACTTTTCTCATTATAAAAAGGAAAATAAGAACATCATCTTAAAAGTTAGTGTTTCCACTATAATTCCTAATCCTGGGGGAAATGTGACAAACATACAGTAAACATCCTCTTAAATGAGCTTACAAGTAAATAAAAAGGGGCCAGAAGGGGAGAGTCCACAGAGAGCAGAAGCTGGAAGCACAAGTGCTTCTACCTACAAGTCAACACACCAGGGGCTTGGGACATACCACTTGCTAGAGGATGGGAGGTGGCAGAGGGAACTGGAACTAAGGCCTTCATACAAAGAAAGACCCTTGACGTGGTCTTGAAGAAAGACTCCTAAAGTGAAATGGTGGGCTTTAAATAAAAGTCAAATACCGGCCTGGGCCAGCTAAACAACAATGACAACCACCACAAAAAACAGGTGGGTGTTGTGGCGGGCACCTGTACTTGGGAGGCTAAGGCAAGACAATGGCTTAAGCCCAAGAGTTTGAGGTTCCTGTGAGCTGTGACACCACGGCACTCTACCCAGGGCAACATAGTGAGAATCTGTCTCAAAAAAAAAAAAAAAAGCCAAATACTCACATGGGCAGACAGCAAATAGATGCCTTCTCCTGGCTCTTGGTGGGGGAATAAAAATGTCTACCCTGTGCACTCCCCTAGAGTCTGCCCTTTTGTGGCTGGGGATTTTGAATTCATAATAATCTATCCAGGCCAAGAACTTCCAAGTTGAAAATAGCCATAAAAGCTAATTCTAGAGCAATCATTCCTCTTGGGTGCCTAGAAATGGAAATAAAACTCAGCTGGAGAAATGTGCCCTCAATCCAGACAACCTGTGATACTCACAGATTATGGCTGCACAGAAAATGAACTCACAAGCCTGAGCCACCACACTCGTGTGGAAACAATTCACCATAAGCAAGAGCAGCGGACATAATGACCTGTGAGAACTTAAGATAATAGAAGGATCAGATGGAAATCAGCCAGAATGTTTACAATAACTTAAGACACGAAATACAAAGCCTACAGGTGAGGGAAAACCACTACTTCTGAAAAACGAAATTTTGGGGGAAAATATGAAGGCAGAATTATAGGAAACAATACCAAAATGTGGTGCTAGAAATCATCCAAAACTGTGGCCTAAGAGAAATGAAAACTGGAAGAGTTAAAAAGGAAGGACAGAAGAAAGAAGAAATAAATACCGTGACTCAGAATATGTTTTACAACTGTCTATGCAGCCATGTTTTCTAGACAGACATTTATTTAGAATCTATTATATGCCAGACATTGTGATAGGTATTAGGGATATAAAATTTAAAATAGCTAGTCCTCTCACCCTAAAGAAACTTACTGTCCAGCTACCAGTTCCCAAATTTAGGACATTAGAATAAAAACAATAACATGGAAGTGGCAAATGGTGATGTTTATGATGTTAAATGATTTGTGAAAAACACCAAATGTTACCTAACAAATGCAAACAATATAACCTACTCATCTGTACTCATCTTATTAATCTGAAATTTAAAAAATAAGAAAATACCAAAGGCAATAAGACATGTCTTAGTGAATACTTTCCCCAAACAAATTCAGTTCTAAACTGGCCTGGGCAGGGAGTCTAAAGTGACAAGAAAAATAACAACAACAACAACAACTAAAAAAGAATACTTTTCTGAATTGAGAAATAAATACATCTAGCCCAAGACTCCCTAAAGGCCTCATGGGTTCCAGCTTATCTGGGGACTTTGGAAGCCCGGACCAGACTTCAGGTCAGTTGCAGAGCCCAGTCTTTATCTTGCTGACTTAGAGGTAGTTTCTGGATCAAAATTATAATCAAGGAATTGGGACAAGAATAGAGGAGCACTAAGCCTTGTGGATGAGCTAAGCCTCTGCATCATTTGTATCCATCTTCTGCCCAAGAGGACTCTGTGGACCAACAGTTGAATAATTCCACAGGTCTTTACACACCCATGAATACAAAAGGGGAAAATAACCCAAAAACAAACATAGTAAGATTAACACATACAGGAAATAGCTTAGCAGTATAGTTTTTAAAGATCATTCAAGTATCACAAAAACGAAGATCTTTCATCATCTACTAACTCTAATTCGAAATAGGCCTTTGAAAACAGATTCAGACACATGAGAAGCAAGAAGACCCAAGTTTCTCCAGAAGGAAGGAAGGTAAACCCTCCCTTTCTATGAATAGCCAAAGACACACAGAGCCGGCGGGAGTTTAAGCTAAATTTGTGGTATGTCACTGAGAGATCAGGCAGAGGAAGTTTCTGAGTTGTCTGTTTACCAAAGAAGAAGCAGATGAAAGCAAATAGGGAACTTGAAATACGTACATGCAAAGTGAGTGTGACATGAGCAGAGAGGCCCTTCCAGCAGCTAAAAATACTGTGCAGACAGGCAGACTGAGGGTGCACCCCAAGTCTCTGTTTTGAAGATTAAGAATTGTTGGCTCCATGCTTTGGAAATGTGCAGCTACAAATGCATGATCTAATCTGCCTTCTCAGTTATCTATCATATACTAAAACAAACATTCCTCCCTGTATATGAATATCTTACATACCAAGACAGGCAGGTGGAGCAGTATTAAGAAAACATCCCATGAAAAAAATAAGCTCCAATTATCAATCCAAACTCCAACTATTAATAAAATCAAAGAAGCTGAGAAATAATTGAGAACTACAGTCTAAGACGTTTAATGTGATATTGAACAGAGATCAGTAGAGGCAAAGACATGTCTAAAGGAACTCTGAATACAAAATAGGTACCTTGGAGATACTTTAAATCAAGTGAGGAAAGAAGCCAAAGACATACTATAGATTTAAATTAAATAAGACACAAAATTGTAAGGATGCTTGGTATGAAGATGGGAGATTAACAGGAAGTTGTAAAGAAGGAAGGAAAGAAAATTAGTGAAAACAAATGTCATGCTTCTTTTAAAATTTTCCATGCTTAAAAAAAATTTCCATGCTTACTTTCAATTTTTAATATCATATAAATATAGAGAAGTGCAGAAAGTTAACAATCCCATGTGTGCCCCAAATAAAATATGTTAACATTTTTCTATATCTCCTTTATAATTCAAGTTTAAAAAAAAATCTTTAGGGGTAAAGTGCTGTGGTTCAGAATATAACTTGAAGAGTGAGTGTGTGTGTGTGTGTGTGTGTGTGTGTGTGTGTGTGAGAGAGAGATATTAGGTTGTTTTCAATTCATCACCACTAAAAACGGTATTGTAGTGTGTATCTTTGCACATGTCTATGCATATGTATGAGAATTTCTCTAGAGCAGATACCAAGAAAAAAGTGTTGAATCTTAGGGTTTATACACATTCAATTGTATTAGGTATTGCCAAATAGCTTTCAAAAGTAGTTTTACAAATTTACACTTCCACCAGCAATATATTAGTTCCTTTAACCAATGTTCTTATGAATATTTGATGCTATCAGCCTTACTACTGTCTGCCAATATGACGTACCCAACACAGTATGTTCTAGTTTTTTTGTTGTTTGTTTTGTTTTTTTGTAGTTTTTGGCCAGGGCCAGGTTTAAACCGGCCACCTCAGGTATATGGGACCGGCGCCCTACTCCTTTGAGTCACAGGCTCCTCCCTTCTTCAAATTTCTTTAACTGTGAACTGGCAAGACATACCTTTGACCATTGTTAAATTCAGTTATTAGTACTTTTTTTTTTATTGAGACAAGAGTCTCACTTTGTCGCCCTCAGTAGAGTGCCTTGGTGTCACAGCTCACAGCAACCTCAAACTCTTGGGCTCAAGCAATTCTCTTGCCTCAGCCTCCCTAGTAGCTGGGACTACAGGCACCCACCACAACACCTGGCTATTTTTTAATTTTGTTGTTGTTGTTTTTGTTGTTGTTGTTTAGCAGGCCTGAGCTGGGTTCGAACCCA
>CAUYPK010152297.1:0-16265 GCA_963574355.1 Loris lydekkerianus
CAAGGGCATATGTGAAACTTAGTAAATGTGGAATGTAAATGTCTTAGCACAATAACTAAAAAAATGCCAGGAAGGCTATGCTAACCAGTGTGATGAAAATGTGTCAAACGGTCTATGAAACTAGTGTATGGTGCCCCATGACCACATTAATGTACACAGCTATGATTTAATAAAAAAGAAAAAAAGAAAAAAAAAAGAATTTTCAGATAAAAGTAAAAGCAGCAAAAAAAAAAAACAAAACAAAAACAAAGTGAGACTGTCTCAAAAAAAATTTGTTTTTTCCCTGAGGCAGATAGGATTAAAACCATTCATCTAACCAGCTCCCCCCTAAAATATTAAGTGAATCTGAAAATCTCAGAGCCAATGGTCTCAGGGTTCATGCAAACTCCAGAGCTAAAAGCTTTTTGAGGTATCGCTTGGGATCATGAAGAAAATATTAAGCTCCCAAGTAAGTTAGGTTTG
The DNA here is from genome assembly GCA_963574355.1 of Loris lydekkerianus. Lineage (NCBI taxonomy): Eukaryota > Metazoa > Chordata > Mammalia > Primates > Lorisidae > Loris > Loris lydekkerianus. The sequence goes on from CAUYPK010152297.1 coordinate 463, forward strand.
GCACCAAAACCAGGATCTACCACTGGCCATGTACAGTATAAGCTTCTCTGTTCTCATCATTCTTCTCTGTAAAATGGGCATCAGTAAGCATGCAAAGTGCCTGACAAACAGATGCAAAGTGAATGGTGGAAATAATCAGAGTAAACTCGCTCTGTGCCCCTGAGCAAGTAACTTACCCTCTATGAACCTCAGTTTCCTTCACTGAAAGATGGGGATAAAAATCCTGAATCCAGATATGGAGACAAGTCATCCCCTACTGTTGGGCATTTATTGTTCTAACTCTTTGATATCAAAATCAACCCTCAGCCAGAATAACTGCCCGAAAGACAAAAAAATAAAAATTTGGGGAAGACACGGTCTTAAAGTATCACCCCACAGTAATTAGAATAACTTACTAATTATAAAGGGAAAGCTGTACCTTTATTATGGGGAAAACTGGTGGTTATCACTTTAACCTCAGGATCTGACTCAGCATCACTGACATTGGGACAAACTGACATCCCATGTCCTTTGATGTGAGACCCTGAGAAGGCCACAGGATCACTGCTGAGGTATTTTTGCCAAAATCCAAAACCTGATCTAATCTGTAAACAACCTATAAGCCAAAAACATGCAATATTCTGCAAAATATCTGTCCTGTTCTCCACATTTATGTCATTTAACACAAAGAGAGATTGAAAATCTGATCCAGGTTAAGAGGCACCAATGAGATTCCACAACTAAATGCAGCATAGTTGGACCCCAGTTGGACACTGAACAAGCAAACAACAGCTATCAAGGAAATAGGAGGGACAACTGGGATAATTAGAATATGGACTTAATATTAGGTGACATCCTTGTATGAACATTAAGATTGTAGATCCTGGGTGGCGCCTATGGCTCAGTGAGTAGGGCACTGTCCCCATATGCTGAGGGTGACGGGTTCAAACTCGGCTTCAGCCAAACTGCACCAAAAAAAATAATAAATTAAATTAAATTAAATTAAGTTAAAAAAAAAAAAGATTGTAGATCCTGTGTTGTGGGAAAATATCCTTGTTCTCAAGAGATACATACTGGGCTCGGAGCCTGTTGCTCAAGTGGCTAAGGCGCCTGCCACATACACCAGAGCTGGTGGGTTCAAATCCAGCTTGGGCCCACCAAACAACAATGACAACTATAACCAAAAAAAGCTGGATGCTGTGGTGAGCACTTGTAGTCCCAGCTACTTGGGAGGCTGAGGCAAGAGAATTGCTTAAGCCCAAGAGAAAAGTTTGAGGTTGCTGTGAGCTGTGATGTCACAGAACTCCACTCAGGGCAACAGCTTGAGTCTCGGTCTCAAAAAACAAAACAAAACAGATACATACTGAAATCATTTTGAATGAAGTATCATGTTGTCTCCAACTTATTTTCAAATCTGCCTTTATAAATGTCTATATATATATAGAGAGAGAGAGAGAGAGAGATAAAACAAATATAGCAGAAGACATCCAGGTGTCTATGGAATTTTTATATATTTTGTTTAGTTTTCAAATTTGTCAAAAAAAGAAGTTGAGGCCCAGGCATGGTGGCTCATGCCTGTAATTCTAGCACTCTTGTAGGCCTAGGTGAGAGGATCACCTGAACTCAGAGTTTGAGGACAGTCTAAGATGGAGACTCCCGTCTCTAACAATAATTTTTTTAGTTAAAAAAGGAAAAAAATTGGCCTAGACACAGTGGTTCATACCTGTAATCTTAGCACTCTGGGACGGTAAGGCAAGTGTATCGCTTGAGCTTAGGAGTTGGAGACCAGCCCGAGCAAGAGTGAGACCCCTATCTCCAGTAAAAATAAAATAAAATAAAATAAAAATACAAACACTAGCTGGACGTTGTGGTGCACACCGATAGTCCCAGCTATTCAGGAGGCTGAGGCAAGAAGATTGCTCAAGCCCAAGAGTTTGGGGTTGCTGTGAGCTATGATGGTACAGCACTCTAACCCAGGGTGACAAAGTGAGACTCTGTCTCAAAAAAAAAAAAAGTTGAGTCATAAAGGTAAAAAAAAAAAAACCTTCTCAAATTGGAAAAAATAGACAAAATGCTTTAAGATAAATATGGGGCTATAAAGTTGCCCCTTGATACACCACAATTGCCACATTTCTAAATATCCAGGGAGTAGGAATATACATTTCTAAGTAAATCATTCTTTTAACCAAAATGTCCTTCTGACCACATGCTGCTTTGAGCCACAATGCCTGGAGCCAAATCAAATAACTACAACAATTTAGCGGCAGCAAAGGAAGCATGCACACCAATGCTGGGCACTGCCCCCCTGAAACCTTCCTAGTGTCCTGCAAGGACAGAAACTTCACCCCCATTTCACAGATGAGGAAACAGGTTAAAAGAAACAATGGATTGGCCCAAATTCACACAGCTGGTAAATGATACCTCACACCCAAGTCTTTTAGATCTTACAGTCCAAACTTGTTTTTTTGTTTTGTTTCGTTACGTTTTGTTTGAGAGAGTCTCACTCTGTTGCCTATTCTAGAGTGCTGTGGCATCAGCTTAGCTCACAGCAACCTCAAACTCCTAGGTTCAAACAATCTTCCTGCCTCAGTCTCCCCAGTAGCTAGGACTACAGGTGCCTGCCACCACAACCAGCTAAACTTTCTATTTTTTCTCTGTTGCCCTACGTAGAGTGCCCTGGTGTCAGAGCTCACAGCAACCTCAAACTCTTGAGCTCAAGTAATCCTCTTGCCTCAGTTTTTGATTTTTAGTAGAGATGGGGTCTCACTCTTGGTCAGGTTGGTCTCAAGCTCATGACCTCAAGCAATCCACCCACCTCAGCCTCCCAGAGTGCTAGGATTACAGGCATGAACACTATGTCTGGCCCAACTTTTTTCCTTTTTTAATTAAAAAAAAATGTCTCTAGAGATGGGGGTCTCCATCTTAGACTGTCCTCAAACTCTGAGCTCAACTGATCCTCTGGCCTAGGCCTCCCACAGTGCTAGTATTATAGGCATGAGGAACCACCCTTGGCCTCAATCCAAACTTGTAGCTACTATGTTGACTCCTTCCTCCAGGGTTGGGGGAATAAATGGTTGTTCTGCAAATCCCCCAAATAAACCTATGAGTACAAAGCTCATTTAGGAGAGAGAGAGAATGAGAAAACCTTCCCCAGGGGAAACATGGACCAGGGGGGAGGGTGAGAACAGGTGTCTCAGAAGTGTCTGAGGCCTCGGCTCAGCGCCTGTGGCTCAAGCGGCTAAGGCACCAGCCACGTACACCTGAGCTGGCAGGTTCGAATCCAGCCCAGGCCCTCAAAACAACAATGACGACTGCAACCAAAAAATAGCCAGGCGTTGTGGTGGGCACCTGTGGTCCCAGCTACTTGGGAGGCGGAGACAGGAGACTCGCTTGAGCCCAGGAGTTGGAGGTTGCTGTGAGCTGTGATGCCACAGCTCTCTACCTAGAGTGACAGCTTGAAGCTCTGTCTCAAAAAAAAGAACCAGACCTTCCAGACACTGCTGGGAGAAACAACTACTAGTATAATCCCCATGGAGGATAATTTTTTAGTTTGTTTGGGTTTTAGAGACAGGGTCTCACTCTGTCACACGGGCTGGAGTGCAGTGGCACAATAGCAGCTCACTGCAGCCTCAAACTACTGAACTCATTCAATCTTCCACCTCAGTCCCCCAAGTCGCTGGGACTACAGGTGCTAGCTGTGGAAGGTAATTTGGCAATAGCCACTGAATTACCTTTGACCAACAAATTCCACTTGCAGAAGTTGTTTGAGAGACACACATGAAAGAAATACAGTTCACAGGCTGTGTAAAGGTAGACCAATGATGGTCCCATAAAATTATAACCCCCTAACTTTACTGTACCTTTTCTATGTTTAGATATGTTTAACTACACAAGTACTTACCATTGTGCTACACTTGCCTGCAGTACTGAGTACAGTACCATGCTGTACAGGGTTGTAGCCTGGGAGCAACAGGATTTACCATACAGCCCACGCGTGCATAGGCTCTGCCGTCCAGGTTGTGTAAATACACTCTATGATGTTTGCACACCAAGGATATTAATGACACATTTCTCAGAACACAGCCCTATCTTTAATAGCATATGACCAAAATAGATAAACCAAGTTGTTCTCTACAGCCCTGATTGTAGTAGCACAAAACAACCTACATGCCCGCCAGTAAGACATTTGCACGATAAATTATCACATCCACAGAAAAAAATACAGTGGTGAGAGAATCAGGCAGCTTTCAACAAACTGATGAGCTGAACCCCAAGATAGATCCTTAAGTAAAAAAAACCACAGCATAGACAGAAAGGAGATAGTGTGCTCCCCTCTGTACGAAAAGGGGGATAGTATATATGTCTGTACATATTTGCTAATAAATCAGATAATACTCTCGGAAGATACACAGATATTAATAGGGGTTATCATATCATTTCCTTCTGAGGGAAACCTTGAGAACTGGGGACAGAAGTGGAAGACTTCTGTTCATTTTATTTTATTTTATTTTATTTTATTTTTGAGACAGAGTCTCACTTGTTGCCCTCGGTAGAGTGCTGTGCCGTCACAGCTCAAAGCAACCTCAAATTCTTGGGCGCAAGCGATCCTCTTGTCTCAGCCTCCAAAATAGCTGGAACTATAAGCGTCCGCCACAACACCAGGCTATTTTTAGAGATGGGTCTCGCTCTGGCTCAGGCTAGTCTCAAACCTGCAAGGTCAATCCACCCACCTTGGCCTCCCAAAGTGGTAAGATTTCAGGCATGAGCCACTGTGCCCGGCCCTTTTGTTCATTTTAATTTAATTTTAAATGTTAATTTAATGTAAATCTATTTTTTTTTTTTTTTTTTGGATACAGAGTCTCACTTTGTCTTCCTTGGTAGAGTGCTGTGGCAACACAGCTCACAGCAACATCAGCCCCCTGAATGGCTGGGACTATAGGTGCCCACCACAACGCCCTGCTATTTTTAGTGACAAGGTCTCACTCTTGCTCAGGCTGGTCTTCAACCCATGAGCTCAGGTAATCCACCTGCCTCAGCCTCCCAGAGTGCTAGGATTATAGGTGTGAGCCACTGCATCCATCCTTAAATCTTATTTTTAAAAAGATTTTTTTTTTTTTTAAGATGGAATCTCAGGCTGTCACCCTGGATAAAGTGCCACGGCGTCACAGTTCACAGCAACCTCAAACTCTTGGGCTTAAGCAATTCTCTTGCCTCAGCCTCCCAAATAGCTGGGACTACAAAGCATATGCCACAATGCCTGGCTATTATTATTTTTTGTTGTTGTTGCAGTTGTCATTGTTGTTTTCGCTGGTCCAGGCCTGGTTCGAACCCGCTAGCCTCAGTGTATGTGGCCAGTGCTCTACCCACTGAGCTATGGGTGCTGCTTTTTTTTTTTTTGAGACAGAGTTTCATTATGGCACCCTTGGTAGACTGCCGTGGCATCACAGCTTACAGCAACCTTAAACTCTTGGGCTTAATCAAGTCTCTTCCCTCAGCCTCCCAAGTAGCTGGGACTATAGGTTCCCTCCATAATGCCCAGTTATTTTTTGTTGGAGTTGTCATTGTTGTTTAGCTGGCGCCGGCTGGGTTTGAACCCACCAGCCTCAATATATGTGGCTGGTGCCATAAGCACAGTGCTATGGGCACAGAGCCTTACGTGTACAGCACCGGCCTGTCACATATATACCAAGGCTGGTGGGTTCAAACCAGGCCCAGGCCAGCTAAACAACAATGACAACTGTAACAACAACAAAAATAGCCGGTGTCATGGTGGGCATCTGTGGTCCCAGCTACTTGGTAGCCTGAAGTAAGAGAATCACTTAGGCCCAAGAATTTGAGGTTGCTGTGAGCTGTGATGGCACAGCACTCTACCCAGGGCAACACAGTGAAGTTTTGAAGCATAACATGATTCAAAACTTTAAAACAAAATAAAGATATATATAGTTGAAATAAAATCTTACCTATACCTTATCAATATATCTACTACCCTCCAAAAAGTAATCACTTTTGTTTCTGTTTTTACTGCCAGAGGTTCTATGTGTATGTACAAGTAAATACAAATAATATTCTTATTTTTCTCTCTTCTTAACACAAAAGATAGTAAATGATCTATGCAAGGATCTGTGCCAAATTTTTTGTTGTTGTTTTTATTTTTTTTGCAGTTTTGGCTGGGGCTGGGTTCGAACCCACCAACCCTGGTGTATGGGGCTGGCGCCCTACTCCTTAAGCCACAGGCATTGCCCCAAGTTTTTTTTTTTTTGTTTGTTTGGTTTTTTTTTTCTTTTTTGGAGACAGAGTCTCATTCTATTGCCTCAGGCTAGATTGCCAAGACATCATAGCTCACAGTAAGCTCAAATTTCTGGGCTCAAGTGATCCTCTCACCTCAACCTCTCCAATAGCTGGACCTACAGGTACCTGCCACATGCCCAGCTGATTTTTCTATTTTTAATAGTAAAGGGATCTCACTCTTGCTCAGGTTGGTCTTGACCTCCTGAGCTCAGCCTCCCAGAGAGCTAGGATTATAGGAGTGAGCCACCCTGCCCACTAGAAAAAAAAATTTTTTTGAGACAGAATCTCAAGCTGTCACCCTTGCTAGAGTGCCATGGTGTCACAGCTCACAGCAACCTCAAACTCCTGGGCTAAAGTGATTCTCTTGCCTCAGCCTCCCAAGTAGCTGAGACTACACAATGCCCAGCTATTTTTTGGTTGTAATTGTCATTGTTGTTTGGTGGGTCCGGGCTGGATTTAAACCTACCAGCTCTGGTGTATGTGGTTGATGCCTTAGCCGCTTGAGCTACAGGCACTGAGCCAGAAATTTTTTTTTATTATTAATATATCTTGACGATACTTTCTCATCAATACCTAAGGACCACCCTTATATTCTAAATTTTCTCTATTGAGCTGTGTATTTATCTGCACACGTGCACATACACAAATGTATCTGTTACAGCTGTGCAGATTCTGATGTGAATATAGTCACATCATGTGATGTGAATATAGATCACCAGTTCCCTACTAACTAATATTGAATTTCCAAACCTTGGCTATATAACTAAGGCTTCATTGATAACCCTGTACTACCTCCTTTTCACTCAGCTGTAGACATATATACACAACAAATTCCTAGAATAAGAGTGGCTGAGGCAGGGGGCAGTGGCTCATGCCTATAATGCTAGCATTCTGGGAGGCAGAGGTGGGTGGATCACTTGAGTACAGGAGTTCAAGACCAGCCTGAGCCAGAGGGAGATTCCTGTCTCTAAAAATGGCCAGGCATCGTGGTGGGCACCTGTAGCCCTAGCTTCTCAGGAGGCTGTGGGAGAAGCAGAATCACTTGAGCCCAAGAATTTGAGGTTGCTGTGAGCTATGATACCACTGGCACTCTACCAAGGACAATAAGTGAGACTCTGTTTCAAGAAAGAAAAAAAAAAAGGGTGGTGCCTGTGGCTCAGTGAGTAGGGCATGGGGCCCCATATACTGAGGGTGGCGGGTTCGAACCCAGCCTCGGCCAAACTGCAACAAAAAAATAGCCAGGCATGTGGCAGGTGCCTGTAGTCCCAGCTACTCAGGAGGCTGAGGCAAGAGAAATCGTCTAAGCCCAAGAGCTGGAGGTTGCTGTAGGCTGTGACGCCATAGCACTCTACCGAGGGCGACAAACTGAGACTCTGTCTCTAAAAAAAAAAAAAAAGATGAGTGGCTGGGCCTAAGAGTAATGACAATGATAGCAATAACACAAATAATACCAACAGCTTGCTTATCTCTACCACTAAGTAATTTTACCATGTAAGAGGCCCTTGGCATATAGAATTAACTTAGTCCCCACCACCACCCCAAGAGGCTAGTTATTATTATCACCTCATTTAGCAGAGGAGAAAATTAAGGCGCAAAGAGACTAAGTAACCTGCCTAAGGCCGCACAGCTAGTAAATGGCAGAAGCAAATTCAAACCCAGGAACACTGATTCTTACATACACCCTTGTGAACCAGGAGGCTACCATCCCTTTATGAGCAATAACGATTTTGCTAGATAAGGCCGAATTGCCTGAATAAGGATGCTCCTTTGAATGTTTTTGATCCGGAGTGAGGTGGTAGTGTTACCCAGCCCAACAATAGCAACAGCAATAATAATAACCATCATCAAATATATGAATAAATCCACGGGCATAAATCTTGGGTGTGGGCTAAGGCCCAGCCCCAGATGCCCCGGGCCCCACCTCGATGGAGGGCAGCGTCTTGCTGGCCTCGGTGCTGCTCTCCCCAAGGATGCTGCCTGCCGAGCGGCCCTCGCACTCGTAGCGGAAGCGCATGCCGCGCTGCTTGGGCTGCTCAGTGATGACCAGGTGCGGCCGCGGGCCGGGGCCCGGGTTCTGGGGAACGAGCCGGCCCAGGGGGCAGCCCCAGGGCGGCGGCGTGGCCGGGGGCGGGGGCGCCGCGGGGCCCAGGGTGACTGTGCTCAGGGAGGCCGCCCCACGGGATACCAAGCGCGGCAGCCCCTCGCCCGGGCCCCGCTGCGCCCCCTCCAGGCCGAAGCCATTCTCCTTGATGTACTCGTCGATGATTTCTGTGGGAGAAGCAGAATCACAGGGTGACTCGCGTTACCCCTAAGACCTTTTCCATCCCACTAATTCCTTCAAGGCTTATTTCTGGCTGGCAGGGCGCAGTGGAGGCCTCAGCTCCGACCACAACAAAGGCCCTGTCCCAGGTGCAGGGAGGGGGATTGATGTGCTCCCACTTAGTGGGCACAATGGGGGGCGGGTAATGTGGCATACCTCCTGGGGGGGACACAAAAAAACAAGGACTATACCTAACAAATACAAACATTGCAACCTAATTCTTTGAACCCTCCAATTAACTTGAAATTAAAAAGTAAAAATAAAGGTGGCGCCTGTGGCTCAAAGGGGTATGCCGGAGGTGACGGGTTCAGACCCAGCCCGGGCCAAAAACTGTAAAAAATAAATAAATACATAAATAACAATAAAGCCCATGTCCTCGTTTTGGCCAACAGCCGCAGTAGTCCCCAGGGGTCTGCCCAGTTCCTTCTTTTCCTTAGCCCTCCACTTCCACTCTCCTCCCTAATACTCCTGAACTCACCCACTCCCACACCTTTCACCTGGACAAAGATAAGAGCCACCTAACAGGTCACCCTGTCTGCATCTTGCAAGCTTAAGAAGAATAATAGCTGCTCTGCCCTAGCTATCCTCATCTCCGAAAGCAGCACTGCTAGCCACCCACGCTGGACTTTGTCGCCCTGGGTAGAGTACTATGGTGACATAGCTTACAGCAACCTCAAACTCTTGGGCAGAAGTGATCCTCTTGTCTCAATCTCCCAAGTAGCTGGGACTACAAGTGCCAGCCACAACGCCCAGCTATCTTTAGAGGCAGGGTCTCGCTGTGCCTCAGGCTGGTCTCAAAATCTTGAGCTCAGGCAATCCACCCACCTCAGCCTCCCAGAGTGCTCAGATTACAGGCGTTAGACACCATGCTCAGCCTGCAAGGGTCTTTTTTAATTATTCATGATCCTACATCTGTTACGTCCAAGCCATGAAGTTTTTCTACCACTGTGCCTCTACTTCAAAAATATATATTTACTTTCCACCACTTCTACCCACCCCCATGGCAGCCATCCTGGTCCAGCCTTCATAATCTCCCATCTGGACTACGTCTCCCTGTGACCACCCAATGGCCCCACTCAATCCATTCCCCACATGCAGCCAGAGGAATTTTGTTACGTCTGAGCTTGTCTCTCCTCTGCCCAGAAGCCTCCTGTGGCTCCCATCTCCCTTAGAGCCAAAGTCAACACCTACACCACATTAAAACCTTCCAAAACCTCCATTCATCCCAAAAAACAAAACCCAATCAAAACCCCAGAACCCCTCACCTTGGCCAGGAGCCTTGTGGGAAAAGGCACCTACTGCCCATGGCTTCACCAGCCCCACACCCATCTCTTACTCTGCTCTAGCCTCTCTCTGTCTCTTGTACCCCCCAAACCTGGTCTTCAGGGCCTTGAACTTGTTCCTCTAACTGTTTTTCCTCACCTTTCCTCATTCAACCTGTGGTGACTCCTTCCTATCCATCCGGTCCCAACTCAAATGTCACCTCTTCAGAAAGGGCATCCGCCCCGGGCCATCTCTCCCTCTTCCTGTTTATTTCCTTCACAGCCCTTAGCCCAATCTAACATTATCTCATTCATTTACTCATTTTCCTCTGTCTCCCCTACTCAATTATCAACTCTATGAGGGCAGGGACTTTGTTTTGTTCATATCTGTATCCTCAGTGCCCAGCACAGTGCCTAGCACACAATAGGAGCTCAGTAACTGAGTGCACAATGGAATGAATGGACAATGATAGCAATAGTAATAATAACACCAGAGGCAGCAAACATATGCTGAGTGTTTTCCAAGTGTCAAGCACTGCTAACTAAGCACCTTGGGGGCAACTTTATTCAAATCCCCCTACAAGTCCTGGAAGTCATACCATGACACTCCCTCCCCCACAAAACAAGGAAGGCCAACACCCCCCTTTATGAACTCTTGGACCCTTTAGCCTCCCCGCAAACCTGCCTCGTGGTACTCACCCAGTTCATCTGTGGAAGGAAGAGAAAGAGAAAGGTGAGGTCCAGAATGAGGTCAAGACTTTTCATCCTTGAAGAGATTCCCCAATGCTATGACCCTTCCCCCTTCTTCCATCCTGGGAAACCCTAGGCTCTGACTCACTGGGATGCCAACCCCAACCCTGATCATCCCTTCCCTTCAGCTCCTAATGTTGGGGTCCCAGCATCAGGATATTTTCAAACTAAGCCAAACACTTCCCAAAAATCATTTAGACCAGGGATTATGAAGTCTTTTTAGGAATCTGTGGAAAAGACAAGTGTTTTACCACCAGAATCTAATAAATTGTGGGGGTAATCCCTTCGTAAAGGCCATGCTAGCCTCCTGGTGGTCACTGGCAGGTGTCTGAAGATCCAAGGAGGCTGATCTGAATCCTAGCAGCCACCTCCTGTGATCTTGGTCCAGTCCTCCAGCAGCGCCCACCCGAAATCTTATTCATCTCTGCTTCCTAAGGGAGGTCCTTTTTCGCCTCCTAGTAAATGCTCAGCCCAGAAAGAGGCTGTGAGGAATCACAATCAACCTCCTGTCATCCAACAGACAGGATGAAGGGAAGCCCTGAGGCAGCAAGCCTTGGGATCCCACAGAAGAGGGGACAGGTCAGAGCAGATGCCCCACCCAGACCACTGGCTAGGGATTTATCCCCGCAGACCTGCCCGGCTGCTAGAACAGTTTTCCTCCTGCATTCTCCGGGAGTGGCTTCTGGCGGCCAGACCTTTGCCCCTTGTGAGGCGGTTTTCTTGCACCCTTTATCTCATGTGGTCTATGAAGTGGATATGGTGCCAGGGTCCTCACTGAGCAGATAGGGATACCAAGGCTGGGATAAAGAAAAGGAGGTCACTGGCAAGGCCAATGTCAAGTCACCTCAACATGGAAAATCCTTCTTAGGCATCCGTCCTAGATGAACCTGAGGACCCAGAGCTAAATTAGACTTTGTCCTGGGCTGTCAGGAAGCTTCTAGAATGCAGGAGGAGACTGATTCCCAGGTGGCAGTAGCTCGAGCTTTGGATTGATGGCCTCAGTTCAAACCCTGGCTCTGCTGCTTGCTAGCTGAGTGGCTTTGAGACTATTACTTAACTTCTTTGTACCTTGGTCCTTTCATCTATAAAATAGGCACAATAATAATCCATACCTCATTTGGGCTTAAATTATTTATTTACTTTTATTCATTTTAATTTTTAAAAATTGAGACCCAGTTCTCACTCTGTCATCCACGCTGGAGTATAGTAACGTGATCACAGGTCACTGTAACCCTGAACTCCCAGGCTCAATTGATCCTGCTGCCTCAGCTTCCCAAGTAGCTAGGGACTACAGGCATGGCCATCATGCCTGGGTCTTGCTATGTTGCCCAGACTGATCTCAAACAATTATTCTTACTGGGCTTCCCAAAGTACTTGGATTACAGGGGTAAACCACTGCTCCCAGCCAGGCTTAAATAATTTAAATAATACATAGGAAGCACTTAAAACTACCTCCCAGTAAGTGCTACACAAATACTGGCTGCTATTAGACAAGATGTTGGAAACCATTGTTTTATAGACTTGAATAAATCCCTTCTTCTCTTGAAGTCTTCGTTTGTCTGTCTGTAAAATGGGGAAGTTGGAAAGCATGGTTTTAGAGCATGAATGTAGAGTCACACAAAGTTGGTTTGACTCCCAACTATCATTCACTGGGGATGTGGCCTTGGGCAAATCACTTAACCTCTCTGAGCCTCCTCTACAAAATGAGATTTGAGCTCCTTCCTCATGTGCTTACATGAGTATTAAGAAACACATAGATAAACTGCTTAGCACAGGATCTGGCCACTCTACACCTTCCTTATACCTTAGGTAATTTTTTTTTTTTTTTTTTTTTTTGAGACAGAGTCTCAAGCTATCTCCCTGGGTAGAGTGCTGGGGCATCATAGCTCACAGCAACCCAGAGGCTGGGCTCGAATGATCATTTTCACCTCCCTAGGATGAAATGACCCTCTTGCCTCAGTTTTTCTATTTTTAGTAGAAACAGGGTCTCACTTTTGCTCAGGCTGGTCTCAAATTCATGAGCTCAAGCAATTGCCTTGGCCTCCCAGAGTCCTAGGATTACAGGCATAAGCCACTGCACCCAGTCTACTTAGGTAATATTTTTATTTATTTATTTATTTTAGGGACAGTCTCACTTTATCACCCTTGGTAGAGTGCTGTTGTGTCACAGCTCACAGCAACTTCCAACTCCTAGGCTTAGGCGATTCTCTTGCCTCAGCTTCCCAAGTAGCTGGGACTATAGGCGCCTGCCACAACGCCTGGCTATTTTTTGTTGCAGTTTGGCTAGGGCTGGGTTCAAACCCACCACTCTTGGTATATGGGGCCGGCGCCCCACCTATTGAGCCACAGGCGCCACCTGGTAATATTTTTATTATCTGAAGTTCTCTTTTATTATTTGTTTTTTTTAGAGACAGAATCTCACTTTGTTGCTCTCCGTAGAGTGCTGTGGTATCACAGCTCACAGAAACTTCCAGCTCTTGCGCTTAGGTGATTCTCTTGCCTCAGCCTCCTGAGTAGCTGGGACTACAGGCGCTCACCACAATGTCCGGCTATTTTTTTTGTTGCAGTCTGGCCAGGGTCGGGTTCAAACTTGCCACTCTTGGTATATGGAGCCGGCACCCTACTCACTGAGCCACATGCACAGTCCCCTGATGTTCTCTTTTAGCTAGAAGGTGTTAGGAACTTCCTTTCTTTATTCAAGGCTCTGCTTAAATGACATCCCCCCAACCTTCTGCACAGGTTTGCCACCAATCAGGGGCAGCCAGGATGAGCCATGTGGTAGTAGATGTAGGAGCAGAGTGCCTATGTATGTGCTGCCTCGGGGTCTTTGCATGATCTTCTGTCTGTAATGCTCTTCACCCAATTCTTTGCATGGCTTTCTCCTCCTCCTCCTCCTTTCCTGGTCAAATATTATGTCCTAGACAGATCTTCCTTGACCTCTTAATCCAAGATAGTTCCCAGGACCCTTATTCTACTTACTTGAAGTTAGGTCCTTTTTTTTTTTTTTTGCCGTTTTTGGCTAGGGCTGGGTTTGAACCCGCCACCTCTGGTATATGGGGCCAGCGCCCTACTCCTTTGAGCCAGAGGTGCCGTCCTGGTCCCTTTGTTTTATACTTTTCATGTCACTGATTAGAATCTGACATGACCTCACAGTATGGTGATTCATACCTGTCTCCTCCCATAGACTGAAAACACTAAAGATTGAGGAGCATGGCTGCCAATCCTCCATGTGTCTGGCCCATCAAAATGTGGGACATTTTCCTCACCACTCTGTCTCACTAGTTTTTCCATCCTGGTGTTAATATTATTGACCCCAATATTTCTTCATAGCCCTTATCACCCTTTATGCTTTTTTAAAATTTTGAGACAGAATCTTACTTTGTCACCCTTGGTAGAATACCATGGCATCTAGCTCACAACAACCTCAAACTCTTAGGGTCAAGTGATTCTCTTGCTTCAGACTCCCAAGGAGCTGACTACAGGCACCCACCAAAATGCCGGGCTATTTTTTGGTTGCAGTTGTCACTGTTGCTTAGTAGGCCCAGGCCAGGTTCAAATCTGCCACCCTAGGTGTATGTGGCCAGTGCCCTGCTGACTGAGCTATAGGTGCTGCCTATTATTATAATTATTTTTTGAGACAGAATCTTACTATATCACCCTCGGTAGCATGCCGTAGCATCATAGCTCACAGCAACCTCAAACTCTTGGGCTTATGTGATTCTCTTGCCTCAACCTCCCAAGTAGCTGGGACTACAGGCACCTGGCTATTTTTTTTGTTGTTGCAGTTGTCGTTTTAGCTGGCTCAGGCTGGGTTCACACCCACCAACCTCAGCACCCTACTCACTGAGCTACAAGTGCCACCAACCCAGCTATTACTTTCTTTTTTTTTTTTTTGAGACAGAGCCTCAAGCTGTCACCCTGAGTAGAGTGCCATGGCATCACAGCTCACAGCAACCTCCAAATCCTGGGCTTAAGCGATTATCTTGCCTCAGCCTCCCAAGTAGCTGGGACTGCAGGTACCTGCCACACCTGGCCATTTTTGGGTTGTAGTTGTCATTGTTGTTTGGCAGGCCCAGGCTGGATTTGAACCCTTTAGCTCTGGTTTATGTGGCTGATGCCTTAGCCGCTTGAGCTACAGGCGCTGAGCCAACCCAGCTATTTTTAGAGACAAGGTCTCGCTCTGGCTCAGGCTGGTCTTGAACTGGTGAGCTCAGGCAATCCACCTGCCTTAGCCTCACAGATTACAGACATGAGCCACCATGCCTGACCTACCTTTTATACTTTTGAATTTTATTTATTGTTTATATGTCTGCCTCCCTATCTAGGTAGGGAATCCCATAAGACAGGGCCAGGGCTGTCCTCAGCACTGCCCAGGATAGAGTCAGGTATAGAACAGGTGCTCACTTAACATTTATTGAATGGTTTACTCACTTAAAACCAAACAGCTAGGTCTCAGGCCAGAAAAGTCTCAGCCTTGGTCCTGCTCAGAACCAGCACTTAGGCAATACCTGTCCCCACTGATAACCCCCACCTTTTCACTAACCCCTAAATTTTCAGATCTATTGAAGAACCTGCAGCACCTTCTCCATGGCGAAGCCAGCATTTCTGGAACCTGTTCCAAGATTCTACCTCTAGAGCAAGGCCCAGACCCAGCTAAATAGATTCACTGAGTACTCACAATGATAGGACTCTGCCCCTGCCCTCCAAATTCCAGAAAATTCATAAGAAAGAAGGTCATAATTTGGCCAAGATATTGCATTTCCTTAGGCAGCATTAAATTTTGGCTGAGAGATCTTATAGATCAGTAGTTCTCAGCATCTTTTGGGAACTTACTGAAAATATAAAATCTTGGGGTCAATTCCAAACCTAGTAAATCAGAAACTGTAGAGGTAGGGCCTAAAAAAATCCATTCTATCAAGCCCTCTGGGAGTTATTCAGATGCACAGTTTAGGAATCACCATTGTAGGCTAATAATAATTATTATAATTATTTGTTATTTACCACTAACAGGTAACCTTATTGAGCCTTTACTATGGGCCAGACACTGATTTGAAAGTTTTTCTATATCAACTCATTGAATTCTCTCAATCACCCTGAAAGAGAGACACTGATATTATGCTCATTTTACAAATGCGGAAAACTGAGGCTCGATTGGGGAAGTGACTTGCAGACATTTACACAGTGGGGCGGGGTGGCAGCAGCAT
>CAUYPK010152300.1:0-55511 GCA_963574355.1 Loris lydekkerianus
TTTTTAGTTTCCCTCAATTGTCTGTTAAGAATCAAATTTCCAAGTATCCAATGTACTCAGCCCTACTATGAAACTAATTTATGGCTTTCACATGAAAGCTATAACCCAGTTATAACCTAAGAATATGGGGAAGGGGGAGAGGGAGGGGGAAGGGTGATTGGTGGGATTACACCTACAGTGCATCTTACAAGGGTACATGTGAAACTTAGTAAATGTAGAATATAAATGTCTTAACACAATAACTAAGAAAATGCCAGGAAGGCTGTGTTAACCAGTGTGATGAAAATGTGTCAAATGGTCTATAAAACCAGTGTATGGTGCCCCATGATCGCGTTAATGTACTATGAGTTAATAATAAATTTTTAAAAATCAAATTTCCATATTAAAGGCATCTTGAACCCATTTAGCTTTTATCTTACACATCTTCAGGAGACTTGGACATGATAAGCTTATAAGCCATGGTATAAGGTAGTATTTATTTTGTGGTCCTGAACTGATCTCACCCAAGTGTGTTTGTTATAGTCTTTTCTTTAGTCCATAATATGCACATCGTTCGTTTGCTCTAAGTATTGCTCAAGGTATTCTCTGCCTCTCCCCTCTTCTTGTCCCTAAGCCAGTGTGGGCCTCCTCAGGCTGCTGAGTGATGCTGTGGAGATGTAAGGATATTTCACTGGCACAGAACTAACTGGGATTTACTGTGCCTTGCTAGGACAAAGCATTACCCTAATTTACTGTGGGATTTTTTTATTTTTATTTTTTTTTATTTTTAATTGAGACAGAGTCTCATTCTTTCACCACGGGATAGAGTACAGTGGCACTGGCCTAGCTCACAGCAACCTCAAATTCCTGGATTCACGTGATCCTTCCACCTTGGCCTTTCAGACTACTAGGATTCTAAGCATGACCTACCGTGCCCAGCCTCCAGTTTACTGTTTTACAGTGTAGTCTCCTAAAATCTTGTTAAGAAATGTAAGTTCTTGGACCCTTCTGCATCAGGTGATTCTGATGTGAGTTCAAGTTTAAAGAACTTGGTTCAGATGTAATGTTTACTGACTTATAGACTATAGTCAAGATTTTAGAAACAGGCAGCGCCCATAGCTCAGTGGGTAGGATGCAGGCCACATACACCAAGGCTGGTGGGTTCAAACCCGGCCCAGGCCTGCTAAACAACAATGACAACTACAACCGAAAAATAGCTAGGCATTGTGGCGAGAGCCTGTAGTCCCAGCTACTTTGGAGGCTGAGGCAAGAGAATCGCTTAAGACCAAGAGTTTGAGGTTGATGTGAGCTGTGATGCTACGGCACTCTACCCAGGGTGCCAGCTTGAGACTCTGTCTCAAAAAAAAAAAAAAAAAAAATATTTTAGAAACAACAGGTTGAAAATAATTGCCAGGGGTCAAAGGAAGGACAGGGAAAGGAAACAAAAACAGAAACCAGCAAAGTCACCACTGCCAGCTTTCCCACTGGCTTGAGTAGTTCTGGGCTCTGAGGAATTTTCAAATGTCAGACACTCCCTTTGCTGTGAAAATCGAGGGGAAGCAGGGTTGATACTAGAATCCAGGCTCCGACTCAGCCCAGCACACTCTGCACTGTATCATGCTAAAAAGCGTTTCTGATTCAGCCGCACCAGGGTAAGGCGCATCTTCATCTCAACCCCACAACCCCTTCCCCCCCAGAACAATTGTCCCTCCTCTGATCCTCTGCAGAGAATCCACTGCCTATTATAAAATTTCAAGACTGGTTCTAAAATCATTTTTTTTCTTAGCTTTAAAATGTAATTTTTTCTAAAAATCTCATAAGTGCTTTCACGTAGGAACTGCTGATTCTTCTCTGGTTTTCCTTGTCTCAGTGAATCCTTTGGCGTTGCTCTCTGAAGAGGTTCAACTCATCATTTGGTTGCCTTCATCATCATTTGTTGGAAAGTCTTATTAATATGTAAAAACGTTCCAATTCTGAGCTCTAAATTTATCTATAAAAAATAATAAGACTAAACTTAGAGTCATCCATAATTATATTTTTTTAGTAAGACTTCCTTCCCACTTTTCATCATCCAGCTGTGTTTGATGTCAGCCAGCTGTTGATGGGGTTTGAGGCAATGGTGAGGGGTGGGGAAAAGAAGACGAAGCTCATCTCTGCAAAGGGGTGAGTGGAAGCAGCACTGATTCTGTTTGAAACACTAGTTATCAAGTGTGGTCTCCCAAAATCTTGTTAAGAATTGTAAGTTCCTGGGCCCTTCTGCATCTGGTGATTCTGATGTGAGTTTAAGTTTAAAGGACTTGGTTCAGATGTAGTGTTTACTGAATTATATAGCCAAGATTTTAGAAACAACAGGTTGAAAAATAATTGCCTTGACTGGCTCTAATGCCCCCCTAGAAACACACGCCTCTTGCGAGTATGTTGTCTTTGTTCATCATTTAAGGGTATGTTCCTATCACTGCACAGGGCTGACGATCTGGTATTAGACTTGCTAATGAGCAGCAGCACACGCCCCGGCTGCCTGTCATTCAGAGCAGGGTGCAGCGGTGGGGAAGAGCTTACCAGTCAGCCTTCTTCCACATTCCCAATCTGTTCTCGGGAAATTAGCAAGAGGAGGGAGGGTCCAGAGGTGTCATTTGACACTGACAACAAGGTATTTATTTCCTGCGCGAAAGAGCCTAGGCAGAAAGACAAATCTCAATAAATAGCTAACTTCTGTAAGGAGGAACGGGATGGAAAAAGTGATGCTGGCAGCTGCCTTTGCAGACTCTAACTCCAGCACCATGAACTTGTCTTTTGCTCACCTCCACTTTGCCGGAGGGTACCTGCCCTCTGACTCCCGGGACTGGAGAACCATCATCCCAGCTGTCTTGGTGGCTGTCTGCCTGGTAGGTTTCGTGGGAAACCTGTGTGTGATCGGCATCCTCCTTCACAGCGCTTGGAAAGGAAAGCCATCCATGATCCACTCCCTGATTCTGAATCTCAGCCTGGCTGATCTCTCCCTCCTGGTGTTTTCTGCACCTGTCCGAGCTATGGCATACTCCAAAGGTGTCTGGGATCTAGGTTGGTTTGTCTGCAAGTCCTCTGACTGGTTCATCCACACCTGCATGGCAGCAAAGAGCCTGACAATCGTGGTGGTGGCCAAAGTCTGCTTCATGTATGCGAGTGACCCAGCTAAGCAAGTGAGTATCCACAATTGCACCATTTGGTCAGTGCTGGGGGCCATCTGGACCGTGGCCAGCCTGCTACCTCTGCCGGAATGGTTCTTTAGCACCACCAGGCATTATGCAGGTGTGGAAATGTGCCTCGTGGAGGTACCAGCTGTGGCCGAAGTGTTCGTGTCAGTATTTGGTAAGCTCTACCCTCTCCTGGTATTTTGCCTTCCATTACTCTTTGCCAGTTTTTATTTCTGGAGAGCTTATGGTCAATGTAAAAAGCGAGGGACTAAGACTCAAAATCTTAGAAACCAGATACGCTCAAAGGAACTCACAGTGATGCTGCTGAGCATTGCCACCACCTCGGCTCTGCTGTGGCTCCCTGAATGGACAGCTTGGCTGTGGGTCTGGCACCTGAGGGCCGGAGGACTGGCCCCTCCACAAGGTTTCATAGCTGTGTCTCAAGTCCTAATGTTTTCCATTTCTTCAGCAAATCCTTTCATTTTTCTTGTGATGTCAGAGGAGTTCAAGGAAGGCTTAAAAGGCTTATGGAAATGGATGATAACCAAAAAATCTCCAACTGTCCCGGAATCTCAGGAAACACCAGCTGGTAACTCAGAGGTCCTTCCTGACAAGGTTCCATCTCCAGAGTCCCCAACATCCATACCTGAGAAGGAGAAATCCGGCTCTCCCTCCTCCGGCAAAGAGAAGGTGGAGATTCCCATCCTCCCTGACGTAGAGCAGTTTTGGCACGAGAGGGACACAGTCCCTTCTGTACAAGACAATGACCCTATCCCCTGGGAACACAAAGATCAAGAGGCAGTGGGTAGTGATAAATAGATTTGAGTTTCAAAGCACAACAAATTGTGATTCTTGTATTTATTTGTATTGCTATCAATATTGCTGACTTTACCATATCAAGTATGATAAAATTACTGCTGCTAGAAATTACAAAAATGCCTCACATTCCATATTTTCAAAATGTGCAATTTGGTAAGTGGAACACCATGTTAGGGATAATACTTTTTAGAATTATAAACCAACTGTCCAAAGAATTAATTTTAAGTGTTGTGTAAAGATGTTGCTGTCAAAATGATTAGAGTCCAGCTATTCGTCACTTGTTCACAATGGCTTTTTTATAGGTATGCCTTAGGACCAGTCCCATTCCCTGTTGCTAGAGCCAGAAATAGAGCTTATCTCTGGCAAGGCTGAGCTCCTTAACCTGCAGAGTCGCCCTGAACCTGCAGGTCCTAACTTCACCTATCACATTTTCCTTTAACACATTAATACATTTTTAAGAGTAATTTTAATTTGCTTAATAAATGTTAATTTACTTGATGAAAACCCATATCACAATTTTCATGACCAAAGAATACACAATAAAGAACACAGTTTTATTCCAATTCTGGGCTAATTTCAAACCACAGCTATTTTTGGCTAAGCTTAAAAGTTTGTCAAATTTTGCCTTATACTAAAGCCTGCTTTAATGACCTTTTGACAACCACCTGATGAGTCTTCAGTTTGAGAATTTAGCAGCCTAAACATGATATTCTATATTCTAGTAAGGAAAAAAAGAACCTTTAAAAACTGTCCTTTCCTGTCTTCTAAATGCAGTAAACAGTCATTCTTCTACAAGCAACGGCATTTTGTTTCTCCCAACTATAAGTTATGATTAATAAGTATTAATTACTAATTAAAGGCAAGCTTTAAGTATGAAGAGATAGTGATTTTACTTGTTAGAAAATATTAAATTTACCCACAACATTGAACTTGAACCCTGCTCAACTTTTAAATTACATGAGAAAATATCAGGAAGAAAATTCAACAGACATTTGGCTAAGAATAAAAAATAAAAAGCATAAGAGCAATGCAAAAAGAAAAGCAATTGTGTTCCCAACCATATGGTAAAATTTGAATTGGCAGAGATTATTCATACTATAGCAAAGTAAAGCATACCCTGTAAAACATAAAACTATTATTCTTTTATTTTCAGTCTGTGGTTTGGGGGATTTTTTTAATTATTATTATTTTTTACAAATGATCATAGTTTGCTTTTCAACTCAAAGGTAGGGCTGCTTTCTTTTTACTTTGTTCATTGCATATATTATTTGAAAGTACAATTTAACTCAAGATCCAAAATATTGTTTTGCGATACAGTAAAACAGCGTTTTTACTGTATACAGGGGATTACCATTAAAATTGCCTGTGATTAACTATTTGAATCAGAGATTTTTTTTCACTATATATAGTAAATGTAGGACACAGGCTGCCAGTGTTTGATGCTTTCAAGACATACAAACAATTGTTTTACTTCAGATAGTTCTTAGAGGGTTAAGACTGTCAAAAGCATCACTCTGAATAACTGGGCTTTGTGAGGATGACTGACCTCAACAATGCCACAGGACTCAGGGAAACCTGATTTTCAGAGTTCACTGACAAGCACCAAATCAAGATACAGACACTAGAAAAAGTGCAATTACAATAAACCTTTCACTAAGAACCTGACAGACTTGACTTGATCCCTTAAAACATCTGCATAGAAAGCTGGATTTGCACCATATATGAATAATCAAACTCGAATTCTTTAAAAAGTATGAAATCATAATAGATATTGCCAAACCATTTTCTTCTCACTTTTCTACCATGAGAAAACAATACTAAGTGGAATTCGGAATAAAAAAATAAGGCATTCCAGAAACTGCACCTTTGGAAGACATTTGGTCATTATTTCTTTAATAGTTATGTTCTTTTTGGCAAGCACTTCAATTTCACTATTCAAAAAAACTCAAATGAATTTATAAAAATAAACTTCAAAAAAAAAGA
The DNA here is from genome assembly GCA_963574355.1 of Loris lydekkerianus. Taxonomy (NCBI): domain Eukaryota; kingdom Metazoa; phylum Chordata; class Mammalia; order Primates; family Lorisidae; genus Loris; species Loris lydekkerianus. Next base: position 5,955 of record CAUYPK010152300.1, read on the forward strand.
GAAAAAAGGAAACAAAACATCCTTTTTTCAGAATGGAGGTTCCTACAGAGTTCACATATTTGCTGTGATACTTAATAGATTTAAACTTAGAACTAAGTAACACGAATATAAATGTATGTCTGTGACTGTGTACACAATGTATTTACAAATACAGATCTGTTGGTATCCCCCCTTTCTAAGTTGTGTTACAATCATTGTGAGATAATGAGAAAATAAATTATTTTATTAGCACATATAATTTCCTAAACATTCTATTTGTGTGGCACTCTGAAACTGGCATCCTAAGAAGGAATTAAAATAAGGGAGATTTATTTGTTTTTTTAACTGAGGGGGTAACGCTAGAAAGAGCAATTGGGAATCAAAGGTAAGTTGCATGGTGTGATGTGCACAACATGTTAAAAGGATGCCAAAAGGCACAAAGCATCACACGTTAACACAGAAAAGACAAACCAAGAAAAACAAAAAGCCACCCTCTCGCTTCTTCATCTCCAAAAAGGCTCTCCCCTTCTACATTGCAGATACTTTATTATTCCATTAAAGCCTTTTAAAACTATGCAATATTCAAAATTTACTGTCAACTTTCTTTAAGCCAAATCATATTTACTGCTTTAAAAAAAAAAAAAGGTTTAAGATAAATTCTTATAGATAATGTAACAATAATATACAATACACATATATAAAAAGGGTTGGTTTATTGTAGTTCAAATACATAAACTGAACATTCAAACATCTTAAACTTTAGAAACAAAAGTTTAACATTCAAACAGGAATATAGTTTACAGGGAACACCCAGAAAAGATATTTAATTTGTTGTCTAATCCAGAGTATTGATAAAGATCACTTAATGGTGAAGAAAATATGTTTAACCAGTGGTTCTATTCTGGCCAACATGTTAGTTATGACCGCAGTTCCATACCTGAGAAGAAATTACTACATAAATCTTCTCTTAGGCTAAACAACAAGACTTGGTCTATAATTCAGAGGGGATAATCAAAGCACGTAAGTGAACAAATAAAACAAAACTGTTCTTTAGAGACAAAGGTAAAAGTATTGTCCATTGTAATAATCTTAGCCTCTGGAAGATAAGAATTCAATTTTCAGTGTTTTCTCTTTTACCCGCTTTAAAAAACAAAATCAAAACAAAACAAACCCCAACTTAGGTTTTCTTGGAGTCTGTGGTTTTTGCATCTGGCAAGTTCAGACCACAAATGCTCTTATGTCTTGCACGTATAACACTGCTAGAAAGAACGTCGTCACCAAGTCACTGAATTCCACACCTCATAAGTCTGATTTTTAGCTTCAGAAGATTTTAGATTTACTAAGAGACAGCCTATATTTGAGTATGTATGTCAGTCATGCCACACAAAGAAAAGCATAAATATTCCAAGTGTTCTGTTCAGAAACTGTTCGTGAATGCTTCTCCTTCTGTTCGTCAGATGGTTTTGTAATAGGTTGACTAATGCACATATATGTAAAAACCTGAAAATTGGCTCATGCAAGCGTTTTGAATTAATAGATACCCCCGTGGAAGAGTATTCAGATTATTTTGTTGATCGTCTTGTGGGCTCCGATGCTGTGGGAGGAGGTGGTGGGCCCCTGCGATCCAGGTCATCCACATAGGCCACAATCAGTTTACGCCTTTCCTCAGGCACACAGTCCAGTACAAGATACCGTTTGTCATTCTGCAAAATTTTTTCCACGTCTTTTAGGTGCTGATCAGATTCTTGAATTAGCTTTTTAGATCTGAAATAAGAAAAAGAAAAGTCCAAGAATTACTGACTGCTGTTCATAGGTCTTTCAGAAATGAGCTGGAAATGTCCATCTAGTTCCTAATTGTGTTTCCACCTTTTTTTTTTTTTTTTTTTTTTTAAGAAAAATTTCACTGCAGTGGTCACCTCTGTAAGTTGCCTCAGCAAAGACTCCAGGAGTGAAAGGGCCTCAGAAGCTGAATTACCCTCCCACCCCTACTGGTGGTCCCTCCAGATCAGGGCTGAGGGTGGGTGGGTAAATCTTGCCCGTGCTGTACCTGTTCTGTGGATGAACAGAGGACTTCAGTCTGCGGGGCTGCCAATCCCAGCATCTTTCACAAGCTTTCACTTTCACATCTTTCACTAAATTAACTATAAAAATGTAGAAAGAAGTCTTACTTCACATCTAATTTAAAAGCCCAAGCTGATGCAAAACATTAAGGATCCTGACCAAAAAATCCAAATGACAAAATATCTAAAAACCACACCCTCAGCACTATCTATCCTCCCGTGCACATAACCCTTTGTTAAGATGTTTCAAATTTTTCTTTTAAAGGAAAAGCCGAAGCATGAAACAAAAATGGTTTCCTGCATCCTGGTTGGTAAGCAATGCAAAACTGATTTACTGATGATAAACTGTTGAGGGTAGGGAATTGTTGGGTATGCTACAGAGAAATCTTATTTTAAGGGTCCAATTTTATAATTTACAATTTTTATTTAAATGCATCCAAAAAATGCTTTCCTCTGAGAAAAAGTTTTTGCTGAGCTTAAATAGATGATTTCAAGCTTTTGAATGATCTAACCACACTGAATAGTCTTCAGAGAAGGCAGAGATAATTGACAGCAAAGGATTATTTTAAAAGTCTCCTCATAAAATACGATTCTTGCATAGTTGGGAGTACTCCTAAAAAAGCAGTGAAGTGAAAACAAAGGTATGTTTTAAAAACTGGATGAGTAGGTTAACACAAAATAAGAATTTACATCTGGGCCCTTTCTTTAAAAAAAAAAAAAAAAAACAAACAAAAAACGAAAGTATTGTAGACATGGTCTATATTCGACCTTGGATAAAAGTTGGCATCTTCTTATCCCTAAAAATTAATAATGTCAACATGTGTGTGAATGCAAAGTATGCTTTGGCCATTAGAGTAAAGACTAGTAAAGATAATGACTGCCGATATAAAACATTTCATTACACATACCTATATGTTATAAATTTGGTCTCTTTCAAAAGTGTCCTGAAGTCAGCTTTGGCTGTGATATATTTGTCTCTGATATATTCTTCAAACTCTCTTTGTTTTTTCTGCAAAGAAAAAAGAAAGAAAGAAAGAAAAGATGGGGGAATTCATTAATTTCATAATAAACATCAATTATTTATTAAACTAGTAATCTGTCACATAATAAAATTAAAAATTCAAAAGAAAAAGTGGTAAGGTATATTTTTACTCAGTAAGATTCATTAAAATGCATAATCTGCAATGCCCATTTTTAAGGCAAAAAAAAAGAAAAAAAAAGCAAGAGTAAAGAATCATGTATTAGCAGTAGCTAAGATTTGAGGACTTGCTAGGTCCAGCATGGCTAAGCATTTTAAAAAGATTATCTCCTTTCATCTTTGTAATAACCTCAAAAGGTAGCCGCTCTTAAGAAAATTAAGGGTTAAATGTTCATTTCCTGCAGTTTGTATTTACACCTTTAAGCACAAAAACACTAATGTGGTATAATTTGGGGATGTATTAACTTTATGGTAACATTCAGAACTTAACTCATATAAATACAAGCCCAATAAATAAAATGGACTGTAGTAAGCAAAGATTTTATTTGTCATCATTTACTGTTTCAGACCTTAGGTAAGTCTGTTTCCTAGAGAGGAAGCCAAAATGCACACAAGATCAGGCCTCAGCTTTTATAAACCTCACACATCTTAGAGGTTCTTCCACTTCAAGTGGATGGAGCATATGAGACTAGGGATCTTGTTACAGTGTTCTTGTTAGCATGGCTTTGACAGCTTGGCACGAATTGGCAGCCCAAATGTATCTATCTAGTGAGATCTGAATATAAAATTAAAAGTGTAGCTTTATTAAATCTCTAAGATCCCAAAATACAACCTTAACCACAAGGATTAAAATTTTAAACTTTCAGTTGTGCTTTCTTGTTAAAACATCATGCAAAAAATAAAATACGGGGCAGCACCTGTAGCTCAGTGAGTATGGCGCCAGCCCCCTATAACCGAGGGTGGCGGGTTCAAACCCAGCCCCGGCCAAACTGAAACAAAAAAATAGTCGGGCATTGGGGGGGGCACTTGTAGTCCCAGCTACTTGGGAGGCTGAGGCAAGAGAATCGCCTAAGCCCAAGAGCTGAAGGTTGCTGTGAGCTGTGAGGCTACAGCACTCTACAGAGGACGACAAAGTAAAACTGTCTCAAAAATAAATAAATAAATAAATAAATAAATAAATAAATAAATAAAATAAAATATGAACTTTAATTAAATTTAGCTCCATTCCTCACACACTTAAAAATAATTCACTTAAAACTATCAACTTTATTTTGGTTAAGATACTAGTGCTACTGACCATGCATGCATTCAGTTAATAGTATCTTGCAAACTGATAGTAAATCTCAGATAAAAACATCTTCTTACCCTATCACTGGAGGAGAACTTAATACAACGAGGATCTTCTTTAATTATTTTTTTTACTTCTTTCCATGTGGATGTTAAGGTAATCTTTGAAAAGACATGTGAATAAAAACATAAATATAACTCACTTTTATTTAAGGGGTCAAACTGCAGCACATATGGTACATAATATTACACACTGACCTGCAATCTCTTGTAATGCCCAAGCGTAACTGGACTAGTTAGGGACAGGGAAGCAGCGTTAATGCAATTTCTTTTTGTTGGCTTGCCACAAGAGTTATTTTCATGGCCATACTTTCAAGGTGGCCTAAGACAATCACCTGCAAACCCTGTATTTACATGGGCAAACATCATAACTTCTGAAGAAACCATCACCAAAAAGAGAGCAGATAAACAGGAACAAAACCTGGATAACAAAGTGTACAAACTACCAAACAAGGGGCCATAGTACCAAATGGAAAACGGAGCAAAAGAAGGAATTTACTAAATCTATTATCATGAGGGATTAATGACCACACACAGCTAAGGACATTGTGAATTACCACAGGAGCAGTTATGAATTTGAAAACTGCAAAGAGAAGTAACTTCTAAATAGTTAAGAAAGCCACACAATATTTTTTTAAAAATTAGAGAAGATAGTGTCATAAAATGAATTCTATAATGGATCTAAAAACCATGACACTAAAAATCCTATCAATGTTTTACTTTTTGGAATTATTAATGAAGACTTATCTAGATTAAAAAAAGAAAAATAAGAAACTCTTACCGCAGAAGTTTCGTCCAGAAGTTGCCTAAAGTGCTCCCTCTTCTTTTTGGTAAGTGCTTCAATGTGTTCATTAAAAAGCTTCTCTTTCTCCTCTCGTTCCAGTAAGGATCCAGATTCCCAACGGTGATCTTTACGGAGGGTCCTACGAGTATCAGACCATGACACATCTGAAGAACGTACCTAAAAAAGAGAACCATATATATCACCAAAGAGCCTTATCTTTCCACATTTCAACAAAGGATTCAATAATATAACTTAGGAATGATACATGTAATTTTTATTTTAAGAAGTGGAGTCATTAAGAAACTAAGAAATGAGTTCTGAAAATAAATATATCCTTTTGAATAGACTATATTATAAAGGAAACTTACATTTAAAGGCCATTTTAAACAAACTTCCAGCAACTTAATTAGCTCATGACACCAGAACAACCTTAACCAACGAAGAACTAACCAATATATGCTTCCAATAATCTAGAAAAGATGTTTTTTGGTGACTTCACCTTAGGTAAGAAGTCACTAAAAATCTACTTTAAGCCAGAAATCTTACATTCCAGCACTCACCTAAACATGAGTTTAGAGATAAGGAAGATGGGAAGGCTGAAAAGAAGGTAGCACTCATCAGTCATAATCCCTAAGAAATTTAATACAGGGGGAGAAGATAAGTACCAGAGTATTTCAAATTATTTTAGATTTTGGAATATTTGCATATACATAATGAAGTACCTTGAGGGTGGGACATGAGTTTAAAAACAAAATTCATTTGTTTCATGTACACCTATACAATACTCTGAAGATAAATTCAATTAAATTTGTATATATGTATACATATTTACAAATATACAGGTTTTTTTGGAGACAGAGTCTCACTTTGTTGCCCAGTGCTATGGCTGTCAGCCTAGCTCACAGCAACCTCAAACTCCTGGGTTCAAGTGATCTTCCCACCCCAGCCTCTCAAGTAGCTGAATCTATAGGCACCTGCCACAATGCCCAGTAATTTTTCTATTTTTAGTAGAGATGGGGTCTTGCTCTTGCTCCAGCTGATCTGGAACCCCTAAGCTCAAGGGATTCTCCTGCCTTGGCCTCCCAGAGTGTTAGGATTACATGCATGAACCACTGCATCAGCCCCCTGAAGATAATTTCATACAGTATTTTTAATAATTTCGTGCATGAAACAAAGGGTACATTAAGTACTTATGTGTGGAATTTTCCACTTGTGGAGTAATGTTAGTGCTCAAAATGTTTCAGATTGGAGCATTTCAGATTTCAGACTTTGAGAATAGAAATGCATTAAGCATTCAGGGAGAAAAAAAGCAACACAGCTAATCTTGGGCTCATACGGGACTAACATACTAGAAGTGATGCTTCTAAGCATAAGAATTAACACAGTTGAGAAGATGGCAGATGCAAGGATGGTTCAACATATGCAAGTCCATAAATGTGATATACCACATTAATAAAATAAAGGATTACCCCAGAAGAAAAAAAGACATTTTACCACAACAACGTTTGCACTTAAGTGTTTACAGCAGCTCAATTCACAACTGCAAAGATGTGGAAACAACCCAAGTGCCGCTCAATACATGAATAGATTAATAAACCATGGTATATGTACACCATGGAATACTATTCAGCCATTAAAAGACGGAGACTTTGTATCTTTTGTAACAACCTGGAAAGATTTGGAGAACATTCTCCCAAGCAATTTATCACAAGAATGGAAAAACAAGTATCACGCGTACTCAATACTAAATTGAAACTAGTAGATTAACAACTACAGGCTCACATGAGAGAAACATTCAATTAAATTCAAGAGGGGGGGAGAAGGAAGGGGCTTCGTAAGTTGCTACCCAACAGGTACAACGCATGGGTATAGGGCACACTTCCTGGGAGAAGGACACAACTACAACTGGATGCTATAACCTAATCATACGCACCCTTATATTCATCTGAAATATAACAAAATAAAGTGAAATAAAACAAAACAATAAAGGATAAAAACCATATGATCACCTCAATAGATGCAGAGGAAGTATTTGACAAAATTTAGCACCCTTTCATGACAAAACAGAGTAGGTATAGATAGAATGTAATTTAATACAATACAGGCCGTCTATGATAAACACGTAACATCATACCCAACAGTAAAAAGTTGAAAACTTTTAAGATCAGGAACAACACAATGATGCTCATTCATCCATTCTTTTCAACACTACTGGAAGTCCTAGTGAAAGCAATTAGGCAAGAGAAAGAAATAAAAAAAATCCTAATAAGAAAAAGTGACATTATCTTTTTGCTGATGACATAGTCTTGTACAACGTGCCCATAAAGTTTGTCCAATAGACAACTATTTTAAACTGCACACGAACTTTACGGACACCCTGTATATAGAGAACCCTAGAGACCACACCAAAAATTATTAGAATAAACAAATTCAACAAAGTTTCAGGATATAAAAATCAGTGATCTTTTATATACTATTAACAAATTATCTGGAAAGAAAAAAAAATTTTAATGTCATTTATAGTAGCAATAAAATAAATACTCTGATGTAAATTTAACGAAAAAGTAAAACATACATATATTGAAAACTAGAAAACACTGCTGAGAGAAAAATGAAGAAAACAAATAAATGAAATATGCCAGGTGCCCAGATTGGAAGAATTAATATCGTTAAAATGTTCAGGCTAGCCAACACAATCTACAGAGACAATGAAATCCTTCTCCAAATTCCAATATCATTTTTCACAGAATTAGAAAAAAAAATTTAAATTTGTAGAGAAGCACAAAAGACCCCAAAGAGCCAAAAACAATCTTGAGAAAAAGAAGAAAGCTGGAGGCATCACATTTCCTGGCTCGGAAATCTGCCACAAAGCAAATGTAATCCAAATCGCACAGTAGTGGCATAAAAACAAACACAGAGACCAATGGAACAGACCAGGAAGTCCAGAAATCAACCCATACATTTACAGTCAATTGCTTTTTGACAAAGGTACCAAAAATATATACAATGAGGAAAGGATAGTCTCTTCAAACAAAGTTTGGAAAACTGATTATCCACATGTAGAAGAATAAAATTTGATCAATCCTTATCTCACACAATAAGTAAAAATCACTCAGAATGGATTACAGACTTAAATATAATACCTGAAATAATAAAACTAGCAGAGGAAAACATAGGGGGAGAGTATCTGAGAAACAATTTTTTTGATGCAGGCCACAAAAATAAAAATAAAAATAAAAAAGATTTCATCAAGCTAAAAAGCTTCTGGATAGGAAATGATTAACAAAGTGAATAACATACAGAAGGGGGAAGAATAGTTACAAATCATGTATTAAATAAAGGGTTAATATTCAGGCTCAGCACCTGTAGCTCAAGTGATTAGCGCGCCAGCCACATACATCGAAGCTGGCAGGTTAGAATCCAGCCTGGGCCCGCCAAACAATGACAGCTACAACCAAAAAACAGGCAGGTGTTGTGGCAGGCCCCTGTAGTCCCAGCTACTTGGGAGGCTGAGGCGACAGAACTGCTTGAGCCCAGGAGTTTGGAGGGTGCGGTGAGCTGTGACGCCATGGCACTCTACCCAGGGTGAAAGCTTGAGACTGTCTCCAAAAAGAGCTAATATTCAAAATATATAAAGAACTCTAACCACTCAACAGCAAAAACAAAAAACAAAAAAACAAAAAAACAAAACCATTAAAAATGGGCAAAGGACATGAACAGAGATTCCTCAAAAGAAGACATTTTTTTTCCTCAAAAAAATGACCAGCTAGTACATAAAAAATTGCTCAACCTCACTAATAACTGGGGAAATGCAAATTAAAACCACAATGAGATATCACCACACATCTGGGAGAATGGCTTTTATCAAAAAGATGAAAGATAGGTGTGGGTGAAGATGCAAGAAAAGGACACTCTTGTACATTGCAGTGGGATGTAAATTAGTATACCCATTATGAAAAATGGTACCAACTCTCAAAAACTAAAATCAACAACCATATGATCTGGTAATCTCCGTTCTGGGTATTACTGTCAAAGAACTAAATCAGTATGTCAGAGAGAAATCTACATTCCATGCTCTTTTCAGCACTATTCACAATAGTTAAGATATGGAATCACCATAAGTGTCCATCAATGGAAGAATGGATAAAGAAAATGTTATATAATACACAATGGAATACTATTCAGCCCTAAAAACTAAAAACAAATCTATCATTTTCAACAATGTGGATGAACCTAGAGGATATCAGCTAAGTAAAGTAAGAAAGACAAATAACACATAAACTCACTTATATGTGGAATCTTAAAAAGTTGAACTAGAAATAGAGAATAGGATGATAGTCAGCAGAGGCTGGGGGATGGGAGCAGAGGAGGAGAAAATGAGGAGTTATTACTGATCAAACAGTATAAAGTCTCAGATAGCAGGAATACGTTTTGAGACCTCCTGCTACCAATTAATACACTGTATGTCCAAAGTAAATTACAATTGTCTCACAACAAAAACTATGTAAAGAAAATGGTATGTTAGTTATAGTTTAATCATTCTGTGTGTGTATATATTATAGTATAGTATAGTATAGTATAGTTAGTTATAGTTTAATCATTCCCCTTAAATATATATAATTATGATTTGCCAATTAAAGGCAGTTTTTTTTTCTTTTTGGGGACAGTCTCATTCAGTCACTCTGCTGTGACATCATAGCTCACAGCAACCTCAAACTCTTGGGCTCAAGCAATCCTCCTGCATCAGCCTCCTGAGCAGCTGGGACTACAGGCACTTACCACAATAACCAGCTAATTTTTCTATTTTTAGTAGAGATAGGGTCTCACTCTTGCTCAGGCTGGTCTTGAACTTCTGAGCTTAAGGGATCTTTCCCACCTCAGCCTCTCAGAGTGCTGGGATTATAGGTCTGAGCCTCCACACCTGGCCAGATAATTTTTTCTTGAAAAGAAGACATAACGGGTATGACTGGCTTATGAACCAGCAAAGTTCAGTGCTTATAATATTATTAAAAATTAGGTCACACTGCTGCCAATGCAAAGAAATAAGGAAGACTAAATAGAAAGATAAGAAAAATGTAACCATATTTGTTTAAGCAACATGCATCGATTATCTCAATATTTGTCAGGTAAACACTGTACTTGGCAATAAGACTACAAAGTGACACGTTGTCCCTTCCCTCAAACAGCTTTTATCGGGGCAGACAGACATGCAAGCAAATAAGTGCAATCACATGTAATATGTGCTACAGAGGTGTAAAACACACAGCGAGACCACCCCTGCCTACACAGGTAAGAAAGAGCCTCATGAAGAGATATGTGAGTGCATTCCTGATGAATGAGGAAGTTTGTCACTGTAGTAGGAACAGTTCCAAAGCATTCTGGGTGGAGGGACTGCCATGAGAATGTTAGGATGGTAAGATTCATTAAGTTCAGCAAGACTGGAACTCAGGAACCAAGTGAAAACAGCAAAAGTGATAAGGTAATGGGAAGGTGGGGAAGTCCAGGAATAAAACAGTCTTTTATATTATTTTTGGGAGACTGAATCTGAACTGCAGGCAACTGCTCGAGTGCAGAGAACCTTCAACCCCTGGAAGTAATCAAGACAGTAACAGAATCAGATTTGCTTTTTATGAAGACTTTTGCAACTGCAATAAAGCAGATGAATTTGAGGGCTTATTAGAGAAAAAGAACGTAATTGTCCAGCATATAGAAAAAGGAGCTGATGCAAAGGACAAACAATAGGAATGAGAAAAGCCCCATTAAAAGAAACCATATAGGAGAGATGGTGACAAGCAGAAGACAAAAAAGTACTAAGGACAGCATAGCAATCTGGGAGCATTCAGTGTAGGAATAAAAAACCCTACCTACCTCAACAAACTTGAGGGGCAAGGTACAACAATTTTCAGGAAAATTTCAGAGTATATCCTGGGGTCAGTACACCTACTACCATCTACATGTACAATAATTAATCATCACAATGATGACCCTAAATCATCATGAAAAAGGTTAAATTATGTTCAGAACACTTTATCACTATGGAAAGGAAAGTGTGCAATAATGTAAGATGACTTTCATTAAGAACAAGGAAAATTAAGAGTTTTAAAACTAAAAGATTGTGACTTTTCACATATGCAAAACACCAAACCTCTGTATTTATTAAACAACTGGTTTCCTATCCTAACAGTGCATTTAATTTTTAAATGTTTTATAAATAATTTACCAAATTATCTCTGAGTCAACCTCATTAAACTATTCATAATAAGGTAATAAGGAATTTTAATATCTAGTACTTCAGACGAAGAAAAGTAAAAAAGGATTACTAATACCATGTCAGACAGAAGAGCCTTGAAATTCTGGATGGCTTCTTCTCGTTTGTGCTGTTCTCTCTCTCGATCTATTTCTTTTGTTTGTTCCGAACGAGCTTTTTGAACCTCCCTTTCTCGTTCCCGAAGGCTTGCCTCAATGCGGGCTTGCCTTTCAAGCTCCTTTTCTTTTTCCGAGTCTAAATTCTGTAAAAGTAAAATTACAATATCCTTACCAACTCCATCAAAACATGTTTTCACAGAATAACTAGCCTGCCAAATAAAAAATTCCACTCTTGTTTTTACACAATATGCCTAAACACCGTATACTTCTCCCTTTAAATCTGCAACTACAAATTCTTATGATTATCAACGAGAAAAATTCCAAACAGTAACATATACCCTTAAATGCAATTAATGATGTTATTATTCAATGATAACAGTACAAACAGTACAAATAAGCATTAATAGTTACCTTGGCTATTTTTTCAATGTACTGTTTGAAAAGGTCTTCTCTCATTGATGAACTATCCACTGCTTTGTAACGTGGATCACTTTCTACTTTGTCTTTTACTTTGCTCCATCGAGACTGACTGTCCAAGTGATGATTAGACAATAGTTCAAAGAAATCCGATTTAATCTATATTTTAAAAACAGCAGAATGGGAGGAAAAATAATGTACCATGAGTAATTTCTCATGTATAAAAATTTATTAACTAGGAAAAAAAATTTACCTACCTTAAAAATGAGAATAGTAACTTGTACTTTAGAGTAGAATAAATCTTAGTAAAAGAAAATATCAGAAATACTCTTTTACACATATTAGAAATATAAACAGCAATAGCCATATGGGTTCTCTCCTCTAAAATCTGCTAAATTTAAGGTAAATTATATTTTACAAATAATTATTCAAACAGAGAACAAAACTTTATAGATGATTTATAACTTGATAATTAAAACAACCATGCTTTCATAGGGAATATGACTTTGCCCTCAGCTGTATGTATTTTTAGCTAAGACTTGGGTTTATGAATTGACAATAAAATACTTTAGCATCAAGATGGTAAAAATGTGGTGATGCCTGTGGCTCAATGAGTAGGGTGCCGGCGCCATATACCGAGGGTGGCAGGTTTGAACCAGCCCCAGTCAAACTGCAACAACAACAGCAACAGCAACAACAAGAAGTTGGCAAAAATGATTTTAAAAACTAGATGGATAAAATTTTTGTTCATTAAAATTAATAGGGGAATTTAGAAATCACTGATCACAAATCACAAACCTATATTATCAAATGTCTAAAATCAAACTAAGATTAAATTTTTTATTTTGGTTTTTAAAAAGGCAGTTGTGGCTTGATACATAAGAAAACTGTAGAATTTGTAAGTTGGTCATAATTAAGCATTACTTTAAATACTACATTCAGATACTCTATACTTTAGCATTAAACATGTATTACTGTATCATTACAAAGCTCAGAATATAACTTTTTAACAATTATGCTGCTCAACAACTGAAGTATCAAGTTAGTAACATTATACTAAAGGTATTAAATAACACTAATTCTTTATTATTAACACATGCAACTACTATAAACCCCTCCAAAACAGTGTTTCTTTTTTCGTTAAGTAGAGGGGGGAAAGAATAAATATTTATTTTTATGTACCTTTGAGGATCTATTTTAAAATTTAGCCTCACTTACATTATTCTGTACTCCTACCATGGAAGACATCCAAGGCAGCCAAGATCATTTTAACAAAAGATTCTGATGATGTTAAGACTCACTACCACCAAAAGGAGTTAAATAGAGTATCTTTCCACCTGACCAGAACAATGAAAAATTAGGAATGGAATCGGAATTTAAGATATGTAAACCCCAAAATAAGTGGATCATTCTTCCTGCCTATTCCAACACTACCACTTCACCCTACAACCTTGTTTATCCAACTAGTAGCTTGCAAAGGAGGTTGGTGTCCCTTTTGGAAAATGTTTTTAATATTATGAAAAATAGAATTTCTGCATCAGGAATTTTTTTTTTTTTAATTAAAAAGAGCTGAGGAAAGAGCTAAGCAGCTGTGGATTTCTCCATTGCAAACTTGGCTCTTGACTTCCTTTGGATTAATGGGAAATACTCATAAACTCAAAAGTTTTCAGAGAATGATTGAGAAATCATTTGATATAATATAATTGTTTTGTTCGTCTTGTCTACTTTGTTATCTGAAGTGATGAACACCAAATTCCTAGATGCATTTGATAACTGAAAGGCAAAATTTAAGTTAAATAAAAAATGCAAGGTATATCAAATAAGTATGTATCTTTCTAAGCCACAGAACTTTGTATTATATAAAAACAGTTTTCAAATATTAGATATTTGATATCTATAGAGATTATCATATAATTTCTTAAATATGCGATGCATAAATAAAGCAAACTAACTTTAAATTAACTTCTTTTCATTGTAGATTTTACCATGACAGGTTAAAAATGGCTTACTGAGGCTGATATCTATAGACGAATTATCTGATAGCTGCATCAAGGTAAAAAAAAAATGTCATTTACCATTAGCTGTAACTCAAGGCTTTATTCTCTGTTTTCCTCCTTTACCTTAACAAAAATACTTAATTTGTTCAATAGCAGAAAATTTTAAGAAGAGAAGAAAATGCCAACTTCACAACTCTGTTACAGCAACTTCAAATGTGCTGTTTTAAAAGGTAAAGTATTTCAACCACAATTTTATAAAAACTGGTTATAATAAATAAAATTAAAACATGATGGCAAATAATAAATAAAGACTAATGAAAATAAGTAGACTTTAAAAGGCATTTTTCATAAAATAGAAAACTAGAGGTATAAAGTACATGAAAATAACTATACCGTTTAGCTTGAAAATGCTACTTATGAAAAAAGAGAATTTCACTGGAAGTCAATGTTCTTCACAGATTTTTAAAGTATTTTTAAACCATTATTTTTAGCTATTGATTAAACTATCTCAATGCTACAAAGACCAGTTAGTGAATCATAAGAACAAGGAAATAAATTCCAGTATCATACTTGTAGTACTCGTCTTACTATTCAATTACACAGTTACAATGTGATTTAAGGATAAAAAGACCAGTAGAGTAAGAACAAAATAAACAATACAGTAGAGAGAGGGAGTCATGAAAAAAATTATATTCTCAGAATATTAATGTAAAATCTACTGTATTTAAACCCTTACTTTAGTGATTTCTGCTTCCATGGCCTAGTTAGTAACTGATTTTGCACTTTTTATATTGGTTGACAAAGTTTCACTTTACCAATTTCCTGGTTTACATTTTTCCTAACTTATTTATGGTAAAAAAAACCAAACCCATAATTTAGAGAATTAAAATTTTATAATCAAAATAAAATAAAGCTAAATATATTAGGTTTATTTAGGTGCCATGTCTATTTAATTACTTTTTAAAAATTAACACATTCTGGGTACAACTCTTATCACTTAATAAGGAAAAAGACTAAAGAAATGTAAAGTATCAGAACTGCGGCAGGCTAAAGTCACCACACAGAGAGATACCAATTCTTTCCCCACTAGGGAATCCCATAATATTTTGCGTGTCAGTGATTGACAGCTGTCACTGAACTGATTGACAGGCCGCACAGCACAAAACTGTAAAGTCTATCCACTTGTTACAAAACAGAATACATAAAATAGTTACAAAAAAGTGTTCAGAAAATCAGTCACAAATGCAAAGAGAAATACATTCAATTTGTATAAAAGCAATCATACAATTATGAATCACTTATTTACTTGGTTTTCTGTAATCAAACAGGTTACTCTAAAAGTGAAAAGTGGCAAACAATTCATTAACATGATTCTAATTCAACATATAAAACTATGTAATAGAACCTGATTTTATACATTCCCACTAAGAAGCATAATCCTTATTTTAAAAAAAATTTTAACGGTGAAACAAATAACACTGGAAAAAATTACTTTGAAGCTTAATAAATTGGACAATCAGAAAGTTTCAGGAATTTCAGACAAAGGTTGCTTTACCTAATACTGTTAATGTTTTAAAAGACAAGAGGATTTTTCCCAGTAAGAGCAGTATTACTTCCTAGACATTTCTTAATAGAATATATAATATTGTAACTTTCTGAAATAAAAGGCAATTTTAAATGTCAAGAATTATTAGGCTCCAGAGGCTATTCTTCTACATTCACAAAGCAGACCAGGACACTAAAGAGAGTAGCTGCATGTTTTAATGGCTCCCACACCACCAGAGTCATCTCCCTTCTAGTCTGCCTCCCCAGCAGTGAGCTCCTCTCCACGCCTGCACTGCTATCAAATGACATTTGGAATTCATTAATCTTTAATGGCTAACCTTTAATTGTGATAAGCAATAATTTATATGTAAGATATGCTTAGAAAGTAACTAAAATGCTATCTTTTAGAGGGTAAAAAAGATAAAGAACCTCTTTGAAATTCAAATGTTACCACCTATAAAGAATCTTGAGATCTTGGCAGGCACCACTGAGCAGGCAGTCCTAACAAACAGTTGTGAGTTTACCAGAAATCTTATGAGAATTTAAGCTATATAAACTATATAGCTTAGTGAAGCTACTAAAAATAAGCATTGTGGAATTTAGAGAATACATACATATATACAACTGTAAAAGTTAACTTAAAAGAACAAAGCAGGTTCTATTATTTATGTCCACAAATAAAGTCAGAAACACAGCACCAACTTAGTCTTTTCCCATTCACACATCAATCACACCACTGGAACTAAAACCATCTTACCTTCTCACCTCTGGTCTTCGAATCTTCTTTCTCTTTTTTCCTTGCAGCTGCCACAAATTCATTAAACAAAGCTTCTCGGTCTTTCATCTTTTCAATTGCTTTGAATCTTGAATCTTTAGCATGCTTGGCTGCAAATTCACTAAAAGTAGCTCTGTAACAAAAAGGCAAGTTTGCTAACTTTGGTGGCGATATTTCTACTTGCAGAACAGTATAGCAGAAAATACCATTTTTCCAGCAAAAGAGATGCTGGGTCCCAACATCTATCTGAACAGTGAACAATGACAGAAAGGAGTAAAAAATAGCTAAAGAGTGAACATGTGATTAGTAATTTGTGTGCTATCAGCACAAAATTAGGGTGACATACATTTATTATTAAAAACGCAGGACATCAGAAAGTAAAGAATTTGTGTGCTTAAAGAGACTTAAGGGCTCTATTTCTACCCTAAGATGAAGCAGAGTCCTGCTTTCAGACATAATGGAATAACTCTTACTGGATTAACTTTTTCCATTAACAACTCTAAACTGAACAAAGTATAAAAGGCAACTGATTTTAAGAAGTAGACGACAGACAAGAGCAAGACTAGAAAATTCATGACACAAGTCCCCATTGCTCTCGACCTTGGGACAGTTGGAGTCCAAGTAGAGCAAAGTAGTCCAAAAGAGCTGGAGGCAGCAAAAATCAGAGCTTAGGTGCTAAAACAGCAGAGGAGGAAGCTATACAAGCTATAAAGAGAAAAGTCCCATTTCAGCATTCCTCACAAGTCCACAGCCATGGCCACACTGTACCAATAATGGGGGAAAGAAAACCACCACCCCCATACCAAGCCATCATGGGATTAAGAGAGAAAAAGATTAATCATTTGTGCCCTCATATTCATCTAAAATAAACTGAAAGAAAAAAAAAGAGTGAAAAAGATAACATATTCCTAAGTGTGAGATGGCATGTAATATAAAGCCTACAAGCCCACAGAAGATTCACAAGGAAAATGGGAGTTGGGCGGCTGAGAGAACCACGTTCTACTTTCAGAGATCCACAATAAGAAAGCGTAATAACATACAAGCCTACAACTAAGGTGGCAGCCACTAAGTGAACCGTCTGCTAAAATAAAAATCCCCATTCTTCACCAGATGATAACAGACTGAGGAGTTTCTAAATGTTATCCAGTGTCCAATATTCAATCAAAAATCACAGAACAAAGAAATGTGTGATCCATAGGGAAAAAACTTAAAGTCAATAGAAACTGAATCCAAGATGCCCAGATGTTGTTCTAAGTAGGCAATTACCTTAAAACAACTATTGTAATTATGCTGAAAACTAGAAAAAATAGTTTCAAAGAACTGAAAACACGTTTTTTTTGAGACAGAATCTCACTCTGCCACCCTGGGTAGAGTGCCAGAGCATCATCATCGTTCACAGCAAGATCAAACTCCTAGATTCCAGCAATCTAGGAGCTGAGTAGCTGGGACTACAGGGACACACCACAGCACCAGGCTAGTTTGTCTATTTTTAGTAGACACGAGGTCTTGCTCTTGTTCAGGCTGGTCTCAAACTCCTGAGCTCAGGTGATCCACCCACCTCAGCCTCCCAAAGTGCTCAGATTACAGACATGAGCTACCACACACGGACTGAAAACATGGTTTTAAAATGAATACACAAATAGGGAATTTCAGCAAAGACAGAAAACACAAAAAAGAAACTAAAACTAAAAGGAATAATTACCTGGATAGGCTATAACAATTATCTAATGAAAAGAGGAGACAGAAGAAAGACTGGGGTGAGGGGCAGTGTCTCAGAAAAATGTAAGACAGTACATTAAACACTTTAATATGTGTAATTAGAATCCCAAAAAAGAGAAGCATGACTAAGGGCTGAAAACTATGCCAGCCAAAAACTCCCTGAATTTGATGAAAATAATCAATTTATAGACCCCAAAGCTCAGCAAACTCTAGGCATGTTAAATTAAAAAACGAAGCCTATAAGGACTAATGAACAGGCATATAAACAAAAGGTATTTCATGTATGTTTGGTACGGAAATTAATATTTGATGTTCCACCTTATATACGTGGTAAAAATTTACTCTCATAATTAACACTCTCATATATGCCATGCTTTAAAGAAAAACTAAAGTTTACTTTTCCTTTTAAAATCTATTTCACAATTTCAACAACAAAACAACACATTCTCCTATCTCTTAAAACAAAGATTAAAAAAATTGGCTATGGCTCGGCACCCGTAGCTCAGTGAGTAGGGCATGGGCCACATACACCAAATCTGGCAGGTTCGAGCCCAGCCAGGGCCTATTAAACAACAATGACAACTGCAACCAAAAAAATAGCCAGGCATTATATTATGCCAGGCGCCTGTAGTCCCAGCTACTTGGGAGGCTGAGGCAAAAGAATCGCTTAAGCCCAAGAGTTTGAGGTTGCTGTGAGCTGTGACACCACATCACTCTACCCAGGGCCACATTGTGAGACTCTGTCAAATAAATAAATAATAAATAACTGGCTAGTTACTTCAGGATTTAGAATTTAAAACATCAACTAAAGGTTAAAACTATCACAGCTAGCATTTGTTATTTTTAAGCCTTTGTGGGGCAAAATCAGATTTTAGTAATGTTTTGTATATAACCAATATCACTCACAATACCAAATTTCATTAATTCAACATTTTTTTGTAGAGACAGAGTCTCACTTTATCGCCCTCAGTAGAGTGCCCTGGCGTCACACAGCTCACAGCAACCTCCAGTTCCTGGGCCTAGGCAATTCTCTTGCCTTAGCCTCAAGAGCAGCTAGGACTACAGGCACCCACCATAACACCCGGCTATTTTTTTTGGTTGTTGCATCTCAGCCGGGGCCGCTCTAGGAATATGGGGTCGGCGCCCTACTCACTGAGCCACAGGCGCCGCCCCATTAATTCAACGTTTTTAACAACATAATTATCTTACAAACCTGGTTTAAACCATAGATATGTAACCACAAAGAAATTTTAAGGTAAAATAAAAAATGTTATGTTCCAAATCACATGTTCTCCACTCTATTTTCTTCTCATTACAAATTAAACACCTTTCTTTATAATACAACTTTTTAAGTGCCAACAAGACACTCAATTGAGATTTAAGGATTTGAGATGCTCAACTAATAAGTATAATGCAAACATTAAAAAAAAAAAGAAAATTCCAAAATCTAAAATACTTCTGGTCCCAAGCATTTCAGATAAGGGATACTCAACCTGCATTACTAAGATTAAAAACCAAACTTTTTCAAAAATGTAAAATCAATTTGTAAAACTATAATAGGTAAAATATTTTAATGTTTTTTACCATAACAGATTAAAATGAAGTTTTAACATTAGGCCCCCATGGAAATGTGGGGTTTTTTTGTTCCCTGGAGTCATTGTTTTTCTCTCTGATGGCTGGACTAGAGTGCAGTGGTATCATTGTAACTCACTGCAACCTCAAACTTCTAGGCTCAAGCAATCCGCCTGCCTCAGTCTCCCAAGCAGCTGGGACTACAGGCATACACCACCATGCTAGGCTAGTTTTTCTGGGTTTTGTAGAGATGGGGTTTTCTATAGTGCACAAGTTGGCCTCAACCTCCTAGCCTACAGAGATTCTTAGCCTCCCCAAAGTGTTAGTATTACAGGCACAAGCCACTATGCCCAGCTCATGGAGATGTTTGTATAAGACTTCCTTCTTAACTGTGAAAGGTGGTACTTTCAAACAGACATAGTGAAAAATCCTTTGGGGGGAAGTAGGCAATGGTAGGTGGTAGATAATGAGATAGTAGTACAGTGACTAGAAGTTGACCATGAGAGCTATGTCTTAATTTTCCATTAAAAAAAAAAAAAAAAAGAAGAGGGCCAGGTGCACTGGCTCACGCCTGTAATCCCAGCACTTGTGAGGAGGAGGCGCGTGGACTGCTTGACCTCAGGCGTTCAAGTCCTGCCTGAGCCAGAACGAGACCTGGGTATTGTGGCAGGCACCCGTAGTCCCAGATACTCAGGAGGCTTAGGCAAGAGAATTGCTTAAGCCCAAGAGTTTCAGGTTGCTGTGAGCTAGACAGCCACGACACTCTACCAAGGGTGACAGGTCAGACTCTATCTAAAAAAAAAAAAAAAAAAAAAAAAAAGATGTAGAAGAGATAGGCACAGTTAAGCAATTCTCCCCTCCCCGTTCCTTCTGCTTGGAACAAACTCCAGCACTCTGTATTTACTAGATTTTTTAATCATGGTTTTCTCCCAGTACAAAATGGAAATTAGGTCCATGGACAGTATTTTCCCATTTTTTAACTTTTCCTCCTTTTACCCCCTACTTACTAAAAATGGTCCAAATTTATATGTTAGAGTTAGGTGTTTAAATATACCAATATAGCACAATGGCCCACATGCCTGATGGTTTTATTTTCTGAAGTAACCTGCATAATACAGATTACCTCACCAATTCTATCTGCCCCAAAAGAACAATACTAGGGTACTGTGATAGAGTAACAGATCTACAAAAGGGAAACCTCTTTTGGAGTCTTAATTATTCCCAGAACCAGCAAGAGTTTTAATATTTTACAGAATTATTTGGAAATAAGCTGTAGACATCATAAAACTTCACCTATGTGAGCATGTAATTCCTGAAAGTAAAGCCTTTATCCTCCATTATCACATATCTAAGAAAAATTATTAATTCTCTAATATCATCTAATACTCAGTTCTTACTCAAATTTCAATTGCCCCTCACAAATATCTTTATAATCCAATCTCAACTACTTTGACCCATGAACTCATTCTTAAGAACAAGCTCAGGCGGCACCTGTGGCTCAGTGGGTAGGGCGCCAGCCCCATATACTGAGAGTGGCAGCCTGGTTAAGAGTGAGACCCCATCACTACCAAAAACAGAAAGATTAGCTGGGCATGGTAGCATGCGCCTGTAGTGACTGATACTTTGGAGGCTGAGGCAGAAGGACACTGGATCCCAGAAGTCAGAGGCCGCAGTGAGCTATGATGATATACCACTGCACTCTAGCCAGGAGACAAAGCAAGACTCTCTCTTAAAAAAATAAAATAAGGGCGGCGCCTGTGGTTCAAAGGAGTAGGGCACTGGCCCCATATACCGGAGGTGGCAGGTTCAAACCCGGCCCCAGCCAAAAACTGCAAAATAATAATAATAATAGTAACAACATAAAATAAAAAGAAACCAATAATACATGTGTATATATTTCTATTTTTCTTAAACTGATCTTAAGAGAAATATACAACTTTGATATTTGATAGAAATGAACAAACATACCTTGGATTAAATTTTGCTTCTTCCATCATTTTTTTGAAATCTTCCTTGGCTTGCATTATTTTGTTTTTCTTTTCCCTGCGTTCTTCCTCTGCCCTGGTCTTTACATACTGATCAAACACCTATTAAAAAAATATACCAATGTGACAAGTTAGGCTTCCATAGAAATAATTTAACTATCAAATTAATATTTTCAATCTATTTTTTAAAAAGTTAAATTAATGCATTTGATCAAACTATAATAGGAAAATATACTAGTTATACATAATTATATGCAGATTATATATAGCAAGTCTCACTTTAAAGCCTAATTGAAATTACACAAGCAAACAGCTCTCTGCTTTGGCTTCCCAAATAAAATAGCAAAACGCCTCTAATTGCCCTTTTCTGTTGTAACAATTGTATTTTGCTCTGTAAAACTTTATCTTTCTGTTATTGTGTAAACCTATCTCTCTACTTCTCAATAAGCTTTGTTTTACATTTCCCTTACTTTGGGGTATCTGGTCATTCTTCTGCCAAGGGTATCCCAAGAAGTATTTAAAAGCCTCTGATTTTTTCCCCCTGATTACAAATTAAACACATGATTATAATAAACATTTCAAGCAATTTAGAAATGTTTAAGAAAAATCACAGTCTTCCCAAATTCCTTCTACAAAGAAATGTCAGTGGTATGGAATCCAGAGTTTATTTCTAGGCTTCTCTTAAGCAAAATTATTTTCACCAAAATGTGATTATGCTTTGTATCTATTCTGTTTTTTCCCCACTTAATATATACTTAAGATGATGAACTGAAATCAACAACTGCTCACCTTCATTAAATCCTAATAAAATGATACTAGAGGAATTTCTTTCTTTATTAAGTCATTAACCAACAATGACAGGGAAATGAGAAAAAGGGAACTAGCAACTGGGGGAGTTGCAAAGCAGATGGACAAGTGGCAAAGGATGCGAAAGATGTGAGAGAACTGAACATAACCTAGCAGTCAAGAAACAAAAAAGCAACCCTATTTCTTTTTTTAAACCAGAAAATCCTCCAGTAGCTCAGGGATAGCATCAGATACCCATGGAAGTGGGGGCAAAAGGGGGGGAGCATAGCAATAGTAAGGAGTTATGACGAAAGGCTGTTTACAAAGCAGGTAACTTGCCAGATTCCCTCACCAGCTTTATGTTTCTGGCACTGCTACCCCTGGATCATAGTTAAAAGGAAAATGGCTTATTCTCTATAGCAAAGAGTTGGCAAACCATGGCCTATCGGTTGATTTTATACAACTCAAGAATTGTTTTTACATTTTTAAAGAACTGCAGAAAAAAAAAAATCAATAAAAAATTTCATGACACATGAAAATTAAATAAAATTCAAATTTTAGTGCCCATAAATAAAGGTTTATTTAAATATGATCACGCTCATCCCTTTACATGTATCTGTAGCTGCTTTCATACGAAAAGAGTAGTTACAACAGAAACTATATAGCCCACAAACCCTACAATAAATACTCTGAAAAAAAAAAAATCTAATGACCCTGATTTAGAAGGTAAAACAAAGTGTCTTCTGAACTGGAGAAACATGAACTAGTAATGAGGACTGAGACTGTGAAGATTAATCAAACACTTACAAACCAAATACTAACAGTTTTCTCACAGCCAAAGCAGAAAGATTCTATACTCTCCAACCAAGAGACTAGAAATATGACTACCCTAAAAAGCAAGGGCTCCAGGGGATTCTCAACAAACCAGCCTAAATCACCCTATTGCAGATTTCCCAACCTTGGCACTAATGATATTTTGGGCCAATTGATTAGCAGTATTCCTGGCCTCTATACATCAGATGCCAGAAGCACCCACCTCAGTTGTAACAACCAAAAATATCTCCTAGTGGCAAAACTGTTCCTGGTTGAGAAATACCATCCTGTAGTGACTCCCAAAACCATGAGGGCCTGCCCAAATGCTAAGTGTGCCAAACCACATTTTAGCGTTCCATTCCTAATCATAAGTAGTCATGGTCTTCAAAACACCTGAGGAATAAGGAATTCCCTCAACTGAAAAAAGAGCCCCAAACAGAAAAAACTTAGTGGAAACAGACTATGCAGGAAAATGAAAATTTAAAAGAAAAAAGAATTCTAAAACAACTTCGCAGACCTAAGGCAACCCCCCAAATCCAAGAAAACCACACACACACACACACACACACACACACTCCTAGAAATTAAAAGATGAAAGAAATAAAATCTAATTGAAGAGTTGGTTAATAAAGGTAAGAAATCATTCCGAGAGAGAAAACAAAAAAAGCAAAGGGAGAAAATGTGAGAGAAAAGAAACTATGAGGACCAGTTCAGGAAGGCAAATTGTCTTTCCCAGAATAAACATTAAGAAAGAAAGAAAATAGAATTAAATTTTTAAAAGTAACATAAGAGAATCTCCCAGAACGGAAAGATCCAAGTTTCCATATTAAAAATCCCCCAAAATATCTGCACAATGGACCGTTTCCCTAAGACACATCACCATGACATGCTAGGACTAAGAGAAGTCCTACATGCTTATACAGAAAGAAAAACAAATGGGTCTACATAAAAAGGAACAGGTAAGAGAATGGCTTCAGAATCAACAGTGAACATCAGCAACTAGCCAAATAATTTTTTTAAAGGAATAATAAAGTGCTTTTTTTCTCAAATACACTAGGCCTCAAATCAACTTCCCTTGCATGCTCTCTCAAAAAGCTACAAAAATTAAGAATGCATCGAAAAGAGTAAACCAAGGAAGGAAAGACTTAGGATGTAGAGAACAGGTGACTTGGCACATACCCTGGCAAAAAAGATGAAGGAAATCCCCAGTATGGGATCTAGCAAAAATGCTTCAGTGACTGGTGGGATTACACCTGCCGTGCATCTTACAAGGGTACATGTGAAACTTAGGGAATGCAGAATATGACTGTCTTAACACAATAACTAAGAAAATGCCAGGAAGGCTATGTTAACCAGTGTGATGAAAATGTGTCAAACTGTTTACAAAACCAGTGTATGGTGCCCCATGATCGCATTACTGTACACAGCTATGATCTAATACTAATAAAAAAAATGCTTCAGGATGATAAAAGTACTGGGGCAGAAGTCTAATGCTTTCCCTAATATGCCACATATGTTACTATGGGGCTCTTTAAATATGTGTACATTTCTATAAAAAGTAAAAAATAAAAAATATTTTTTCTAAAATACCTCAGACATCACTCCAGGTCAGTGTGTTTGTGTGTGTGTGTGTGTCTATGCACCTCCACAGTCTTTTTTTTTTTCAGAGTTTTTTTTTTTTTTTTTAATAGAGGCAGTCTCACTTTATGGCCTTTTGGTAGAGTGCTATGGTGTCGCAGCTCACAGCAACCTCCAGCTCTTGGGCTTAGGCGATTCTGTTGCCTCAGCCTCCCGAGTAACTGGGACTACAGGCGCCTGCCACAACGCCCGGCTATTTTTTTGTTGCAGTTTGGCCGTGGCTGGGTTTGAACTCGCCACCCTCGGCATATGGGGCCGGCGCCCTACTCACTGAGCCACAGGCGCCACCCACCTCCACAGTCTTTACAAATTGTAAGAAATACAGTAGTCCCTTTACAATCTACCATTTCCTTTCTAAGGTTTCAGTTACCTATAGTATAATACAGTAAGATACTTTTTTTTTTTTTTTTTTTTTAGACAGTTTCACTATGTTGCCCTCAATAAAGTGCCTTGGCATCACAGCTCACAAGCAACCTTCAACTCTTGGTCTTAGGCAATTCTCTTGCCTCATCCTCCCAAGTAGCTGGGACTATAAGCATCCGCCACAACACCCTGCTATTTGTTGTTGTTGCAGTTGTTTTAGCTGGCCCAGGCCAGGTTCAAACCTGCCACCCTTGGTGTATGTGGCTGGCACCATAACCAGTATGCTACGGGTGCCGAGCCAATACAGTAAGATACTTTAAGATAGCAAGACCATGTTCAACTTTTATTACACAGTATATTGTTAGAATTGTTCTATTTTATTATTGTTACTGTCGTAAATTTGTGTCAAATTTATTAATCAAACTTTTATCACGTATGTATAGGAAAAAAATTGTACTGTTCTATAGGGTTCAGTACTATCCGCACTTTTAGGCATCCACTGGGGACCTTGCAATGTGTCCCCCACGGATAATCGGTAACTACTACTATTATCTACAATTACCTCATCAGCTTCCTGCTAGATACATAGGTTTCTGTCAATGCTCTGATAAATACAGCATTGCAGTAAATCATACACAAGAATCTGCATGCAGAAGGGGGAAGGAGAGCTCATTGTTTCCAACTCCTTTTTTAGCAAATACTTTCTCACTCAGTATTAAATATAAAATCCAAGAGAACTTCTATTAACTGTCTTTTGAAAAGCTAGAAAGAATTTTACAGCCCCTCCTTTGAGATGTCCCAAATCAAAGTAGGGAATCACTCTCTGAGATGAACATTTCATAGAAAGTAGGAGTTCTGTTATTCTTTTTTTCTAATTAACTATGTTACGCTTCCCAATAAATACACTGGGCTTTAAGTTCCCTATTTTAAGCAGTTATTTTCTTAAAACTTTAATTCATGAACAAAATATTTTAACAACTACTATAAACATGTGTGAGTTTTAAGAACAATTCCTAGTTAAGTTCATGTTTACAGGCATAAACAAAAATACATATTAAAAGACTATAAGCATAAAGCCCTTTAATACGCCATCCTTCAAGGCAGTTCTGAGGTCCTGGTTATGTTCCGTTTTTTGATCAACATAATTATACAATATGCTAATTTTATGAATTTCACTTATGACCTAATCTTTTCTATATGTCTATTTTTTCTTTAGTAAAATATAAGTTTACTAAAAGTATGGGAATCTATTACTTGATTTCTGTATCAATTTAATTTGCAATTTGACACCGATTCAGTTCCGAGTGAGTAGACAATGCTGAGCAACCATATTGATAATGGATTACCACACTGTAACAGCATCAATATCCAAAAGCTGTGAATAATATGTATGTAAACGTTTCTTCTGTTTTTTATTAGGGTTCGTAGGCAGGGCTTTCAAAAAACATTTCGAATGAACTAAAAATAATGGTATATATTCATGGGATACACAGTGATGTTTCAATACATATAGTGTACAGTGATCAGATCAGGGTAATTAGCATCTCAAACATTTATCATTTGTGCAGGGAATGTTCAATATCCTCCCTCTTGGCTATTTCAAACTATGTATTATTGTTAACTATAGTCATTTTATAGCACCATAGAAGTTACTCCTCATTTGGCTATAATTTTGTACCTTTTAGCAAACCTCTCTTATTCCTCTCTTTGCCCTGCCCTTCCAAGTCTCTCCTGCCCTGCTGTATCTTTTACTTTAACTGATGAGATCAACCTTTTCAGTTTCCACACAGCAATGAGAAGAGGCAGTGTTTAACTTTCTATTTCTGTTTATTTCTCTGAACATAATGTCCTCTCCATTTCCATCCATATTGCTATGAGAGGCAGGATTTCATCCTTTTTTGTGGCTGAAGAGTATTCCACTATGCACATATACCACATTTTCTGTTGTTGGACACCTAGGTTGATTCTATACCTTGGCTTTGTGAATAATGCTGCAATAAACATGGGAGTGTAGTTATCTCTTCAATATAATGATTTGCCCTCCTTCT
This sequence comes from Loris lydekkerianus, assembly GCA_963574355.1. Taxonomy (NCBI): domain Eukaryota; kingdom Metazoa; phylum Chordata; class Mammalia; order Primates; family Lorisidae; genus Loris; species Loris lydekkerianus. The sequence continues at coordinate 33,128 of CAUYPK010152300.1, forward strand.
TATAAATGCTCGGTAGTGGGATTACTGAATTATATAGTAGTTTTATTTGTAGTTTTCTGAGGAACCTCCATAATCTTCTGCCTAGTGGCTGTACTCACATTCCTACCAACCTGGCCTGCGATCTGTTATTTCTTGTGTTTTTACCAACAGCCATCCTAACTGAAGAAAATGATACTTCACTATGGTTTTGATTTGAATTTCCCCGATAATTACTAATGTTGAGCATTTCTTCATATATTTGTTGGCCAGTTCAATGTCTTCTGAGAAATGTCTATTGAGACTGCTTGCCCATTTTTACATCAGATTGTTTTGCTACTGAGATATTTAAGTTCCTTATATACTCTGGATATTAATCCCTTGTTGGATAAGAAGTTTGCAAATATTTTCTCCCATTCTGTAGGATTCTTTTCACTCTGTTGATTTTCCTTGATTGTCCAGAAGCTTTTCTGTTTGATATAATCCCAATTGTTTATTTTTGCTTTTGTTACCTTTGCTTGAGGGCTTATTCATAAAATCTTTTTCCAGACCAATCAATGTTCTGAAGTGTTTCTATAATTCCTCTAGTAGTTTTATCATTTCAGGTACTACATTTAAGTCTTTGAGCTATTTTGTTTTTTATATAGGGTGAGAAGTGGGGTTCTAGTTTTATTCTTTTGTACATGGAGATCCAGTTATGCCAGCACCATTTATTAAAGAGACTGCTCTCCCCAGATTAGTGTTGGCACCTTTGTCAAAATTCAATAGGCTATAGATATCAAAATTAATTTCTGGGTTCACTATTCCATTCATTCATGCATCAGTTTTTATGCCTACTATGCTATTCTGATTACTATAGTTTTGTAGCATATTTTGAGGTCTACTAATATGGTGTCTCCAGCTTTGTTTTTACTCAGGATTGCTTTGGCCATTTGAGGTTCTTTGTGGTTCCGTAATAATTTTAAGATTTTTGTCTCTACTGTGAAGAATTATCACTGGTATTTTGTCAGGGACTGCACTGAATCTGCAGATTGCTTTGGGCAGTACTGTCACTTAAAAAATATTAATTCTTCCAACCCACAAGCATGAGATGTCCATTTGCATTCTCTTCAATTTCAATCGTGTTTCTTTGTAGAAGTCGTCCACCTCCCTAGTTAAATTATTCTTAGGTTTTCTTATTTTTTGCTAAAATAATAGGAGAAATGATAGGTTTTGCTATTTTTTGCTAAATAAATGGAGAATTAAGAGAATTCTCCACTTGTTTTCAGCTAGTTTTGTTTTTTAAGAAACACTCTGACTTTTTATATTAATTTTATATCCTGCAAAGTTACTGAGTTTATCAGTTCTAAGAGTTTTGGGATAGAGAATTTAGGTTTTTCTATATATTAGAGCAGGGACAATTTGATTTCCTCCTTTCAAATTTGGATGTCCTTTATTTTTCTTGCCTAATTTCACTGGCTAAGACTTCTGGTACTATGTTGAACAAGAGTAGTAAAAGTAGGCAACTTTGTCTTGCTCCAGTTCTTAAAGGAAAAGCTTTTGTAATGTGTATTTTTAAACAAGAGACAACGTACTTAAAGTGTTAGCACTAACTACTATATACATTAGAGCCTATGTAAGCATGGAAATAGTCTGAGTTTTTTTGGAAAATGCTGTTCAATGAAAATAGTCAATAAATAAAAACATTTATGACCCTTTAAGTCAATTCTTATCAAAATGGTAAAGAATATTATAAGTAATGCCCCATGATCATATCAATGTACACAGCTATGATTCAATTAAAAAAATATGTTAAAATTTATATTTAATATTATATCAAATTTACATCTTTTATAATAACTAGAGTCAGAAATGAAATGTAATTTTAGATTATAAGGTATTCCCATTGTTGTTAGCATTTTTAAAATTAAAGTACAATTTTCAAATATGAAATTCATTACAAAGTGCAAATATATAACCTAGCACTCTTCCGGTTTTTCCTTGATTTTATACTCCCGTGCAAATAATAAAACTAAACAGTCAAAAAAATATCTTTTCAATGTCAAATGTTCTTCCTTTTCTCGGGTCTTGTATTTCAGTTGTAAGAAGAAAATTCTATGTAAAAGGCATGGGAACCTTTAGGTAGTTTTACATAAAATAGAATAACAGAATAATACTTTCTCTTTTTAAGTGTAATTCTATTAAGGACATAACCACCATTAGCTTTTAAAATTAGGAAGGACTGTAGTTCTCAAGATATTAATTATAATTTTATTCAAAAATTACAACACTCAATGCCAAGAATAAGTCTTTGGAATATTTAGATTAGGCATTGTTCCAGGTAGTTCCTGTCCTTATAGAATTTATATTTCACAAGAAGAGAAGACAGGTTGGTAAACAACATACTTTTAGAGAATTAAAGCTATCAGTACTTATGAACAAAACAACGGAGGTAAATAGATATTTAGATAGACTGATCAGAAGGCACTTGGAAAAGTACTTTAATGAAATGGAGATGGCTATGTTAACATCTGAAGGAAGAATATTCCAGACAAAGGCAAAGCAAATATCAGAATGAAACTGCTAAAGTAATATCAAGGCCAGTGTAGCTACATGAATGAACGTTAAAGAAGTGCTTCAAAAGGTATATAGGGCGGTCACAACCGTGTTTTCCAAATTCCTATCTCCCTGCCAAAATCACCACTCGGATGGCTTCCTAAAATCCTGATGAACCCAGAGGAGATACTACCCAGGGCCCATGGACAAAATGCTACAGCAGGAGCTTATTACCCTCACGATGTCTGGCAACAAAGGAATTTCTGCCTTCCTTGAATCAGACAACCTTTTCAAATAGGTAAGGATCACCTATGGAGTAGCTGGCATAGTATATGAAGACCTAAGGTATAAGCTTTCCTTAGAATTCCCCCGTGGTTACCCTTACAATGTACCCACAGTGAAGGTCCTCGGGCCCCACTACCACCCTAATGTAGGCACCCAGGGTAACATCTGTCTGGACATCCTGAAGGACAATTAGTCTGCCCAATATGATGTCAGGACCATCCTGCTCTTTGTTCAGAAACTGCTAGGAGAACCTTGCATCAATAGCCATTTGAATACACATGCTGCCAAGCTCTGGAAAACCCCGACAGCTTTTAAGAAGTGCCTACAAGAAATGCATTCAAAGCAGATATCTAGTCAGGCATCCTGACCCAGGCTACCCAGCTTCTCCCTGTGTTGTCTTTTTATTTTCTCCTTCAATGGTCTTGTCCTTTCCTTGATTTCTGTATACGACTCTGTATCTTGGGCTGTGGTATTATTTTTGTTGTTGTTTTTCATCTAGGCTCTCTCTGGATGAGCACTTGTGATGTATATCAAATACATTCTGGTTGGTTTTTGTTTAGAAAAAAGGTATATAGGCATGCATGTATGCAGAATGTTAGAGACCATAAAAAAAGTTTCAATATTATCCTAAATGAAATAAACAATGGAAAGTTTTTTTGCAAGAGAACACTGACATAATTTAAACTTCAAAATTAGTCCAGCTGCTGAATTGGAAAGAAACGTGACTAAAGAGGTGCAAGCACAGAAGTAAAGGAGATGGATTATTAGGAGCTTCACATCACATTAGGTAAAGAGAGGTGATCATAGTGGCATAAATCAGGCTGTTAGCGGAGGAAATAATGAATAAGTAGTTAGATTTAGAAAAGTTTTTGAAGGCAGATTTACTGATGGGCTGGAAACACAGTGGGAAAAGTAAAGACTCAAGATTGATTTATAGGTTTTGATATAACCCTCAACTGAGGTGAGAATGAGATAATCACACACAAACAGTTTTATTTTTAAAAGCTGCAAGGCTTGAAACGCAGATGCAAATCTATTTGGAATGCCATGTCTATTACAAGTACTACAAGTCTGGCACACTAGAAATTTTTTCTCTTCCTCAAAGTCCAAGATTAGACATATATAATGGCACAATTGGGTAGAGAATTATTACAGTCATTACACTAGAAATACAATCTTACAGCTCAACAGAACTATATCAAGGAGTTAAACATACTCACTGTTTTACAGAGTTCACAGTCAGGATGGTTCAGGTAATTCAGAAATTATATATGTTGGAGGTGTACAATGCTTAGAAGGAGCAATCACCATGAAACAGTATGTCAACAAATCATCATGGGAATAAATGGCAACTCAGGACAAGGCAAATGTAGTCTGCAACTATAGTTCAACAGAAACCCTGAACTAAACCTTATTCCTCTGATATGAGGAAGACTGTTATTTTAACAGATGCTACTCAGATATGAACTTTGTGTGTCAGGTATGTATGAGACCAAAAATGTATGTCTTCAAAGTAATGTCTATCTGTAACATATACCACAGGAAGTTTGAAAGTGGTTATATCCGTTGGGATAGACGGGGGGACTACAGGTTTTTTTTTCCTTTTTACTCATCTGTATTTTGCTGTTTTTCTACTCAAATTTGCATCATTTGCCCCAAAAGGACAGTAATAATAGATGCATGTGAAATGAATTTTAAAGCCATACAACACTCAGTATATAAGGCACAAGTATAAAACAGTCACACAATAGCCAGGATCATAAAGGCAAAACTACCCATATATTTCTGAGGCAGAAATGTCCACAGACACATAGCTGACTGTGCTCTAAGATGCAAGATAATCTTTTTGAAGTACTGTTATGGGGAAAAAGGATGATACTTTATTCCTTACAATTTAAAAATTATGGTGGCAAGAGATATACATTTCCTAAATAAGGTCATTTTCCTTTTACCTGTTTTCTCTCTTTAGGATTGAGAAGCAAATACCGAGGATCAAAAACTATCTTGTGCAACTCCTTCTCCCATGTTGAAAAAGCAGATACCTTTAAAATAAAAATGTATTGCCTCATGATTAAGTTTGTTCTAAAAACATAAAGGTCATAATTTAGCTTGAAATCTACAGGATATCTGTTTATAAAGGAGACATAAAAACCATACTAACGTTTCCATCACTAATAAATGACAAGCAGTGGGAGGCTAGCAAAAGTAAAACTCTAACACTAATTGGCTCTGAACATTTCTATATTACATAGAAATAACACACACTAATTACTCATTAAAATTACCACTACTGTGTGACATTTTAAAAATCAGTACATCAGAAAAAGCCTTGAAGATTTGCATTTTGATTTCCCATGCTTGCTCTCAACTTGTGAACAATTCTGTGATTTAAAATTGAACAACTTTACTTATTCAAATGAATCAGTGACTATAAACCCAAAAGTTGAAAACCCTTCTCAATTAAGCTTCTAATAACATCATAAAGTATCAGTTCTCCTTTAACCAAAAGCCATTCTTAAGATATTCAAGGAAGAATAATCATATATGCCTTACCTATCCCAGTAGTCCGCCATTCTGTAATATTAATACTCGTCTTACATTACTCACCAAAATTTAATGACCCAATAAATGTTAAGTGTTATTTGTACTTTAAAAGGACAGTAAAATGGTATTTAGTTAAATGTGATATGATGAGCCAAGAAATAGGCTGTTTCCCCAAAATGTACAGTAATTTGATAGGGTTCCCTTAACACCCTCCCCCCACAACATGAGCACTAACCTTAGATTTGACCTTTTAGCAAGACATATTTATATTACTTATACAAAACAGAAATATCTCCCCCAAAGATTGTTTTCTGACCCCTCTCTCTAGCAGCATGTCCTTGAACTGCTTCATTCGAGCCTCCAGAGGGACAATCGCCCTTTCTCGGGCAGCTTTAATTTCAGCTTCCATGGCAGCTTCTTTCTCTGAGTCAATGTCTTTATTATCGTCTCTCCTATAAAAAATAAAATATAAGGCATCAATTGACAAAATATTAATAACAGATCTTACTAAATTATTAAAATCAATGGAATTTCCAAGACTCACTACTGAGCAGCATATTTTTTGGCAAAAACAAATTAAGTTGAGTGTTTCAAATGACTTTAAGGAATAAACATCTTTCATTACAATAATAAAATTAAAATGAGCTTCCAATGATGTTATAATGGCTACGTTGTTAGGGAAAAAATATATACCCTTAATGTGCTGTATCTCCCTAACAGTAACTGATACACAAAAAGTAAACTACAATACTTTAAAAAGGAAAAAAAAAAACTTAGCTAACACTGTAAGGAAAACTATGTGTTAGAATAAACAGCACAAAATACTTTTTTTAGTTCTTCAGATAATATAGAAAAAAACTATTTTTCAAAATGTTTTACATTTTAAATATGTAAAATATTTTTAAAACTAATAAAAATTGGTATTAAGTGGTATTACATTTTAGTACTCTCAAACATTTATTTTGAAAATAAAATTAAAATATCTGTAAATTTGGCCAAGTGAATATGTGAGATATATACCTTACCTACCTGACATTTTTATTACTCACTTTCTGGGTGATAAGTTGATATTTAAGCTGAAGGACAGGTCCCAGAGAACAACATGGGCCCAGGAGTAGTTAGGTGGAATTAGAACTGTTCATCAATGACTAAACTACTTCTTGTTCCTCCAAAAATGCACCTCAGGGCTAAGGACAACCCTGTTGTGGTGTAGTACTCAAGTGAGATTTTAACATAAAATCAAGCCACCTCTCAAACACATGCACTGTGAAAAAGGCCCATTCACATAAATAATCCAAAAAGTAAGTAATTTAATAACACTTGAGTGTTTTTCAGCAGATCTTACTTCTTAAATATGATCTGCCAATTTTATTTAAATTGGCCCATATTCTCTATATAAATTTAAGGAAACTAGGAAAAGAAAATATCTGGAAATTCAAAAGCATGCTATATAGGGAACTGTAGGTAGCCCAGAAGATTTAAATGGAAATAAGGCTAACCCACAAATTCAAGTGAGAGGTAATTAGCAACTTTGGGAATGAATCAAAAGAAACAGAAGACATAGTCCATGACCTGCAGGAACTTAGCGAGATAGTCTGTGACCTAAGATATGCACAAAACAAACAGGTAAAAGCAATTTGCCAAACAATATATCCTCTTATAATAATTTATTTAAGAACTATTCAAATAAAGAGTTAAAAGACATCCAAGAAATATAATAACTAATGAAAACAAATAACCTTTATAGAATTATACTAAATGAAAATGTCACAATACAAGCTATCACTGTCTATCTCAATAAAAGAAATAAAAGAAAAACTAAGCCAGGAAAAACAGGCTTTTAGCTTTGTACCTAAATAGAGAAGCTCGGGCAATCCACATAAAGGACTTCTTTGACATTCTCCTGATAAAAGCAGTTAAAAACCTTACAGAGTTGTCTATAAGAACAAACAATTAAAAACAACCTACAAGTTTAACATTGCAGAAACATCCAAAATTATGATACATAAACAGAATGAATACAGTCATTTACAATAATTAAGAAAACGTGTCTTAGTCTAGATTTTTTAAAAGAACACAAAATCATTTAATTATAACTAATAAAAATACATTTGGTCAAAAACTAAACTCAATTGCAAAAATGAAAATACAGCAATAATTATGAATTATTTTAATTTATTTAATATTGTTGCCAATGAACAAATTTTTAAAGAAGAACCGCCCTTGACAGAGGCTGCCTTACTGATTTCCTTGCCATAATTTGGCTGCATTCAATCTGTCCTTTTCAGATAAGGACTATGATTAACCAGTCTCTAATATGTCTTTAAAGTTTCCTTTTTGCTGCTAAATAATGGTCCCATTCCACCCACCACACACACCTCCCTTCTATCCCACCCCTCCACCTCCCACAGTAAGTAACATTTACATTTTACAACTCTAGAGCATTTTGGTCAAGCTAATGCTTTAACTTCTAACATTCTTTCTTTCAGAGCACTTCTTAAGCCCACCAATTCACTCTTTACCAAGTAGTAATGACAACAGACTCAAGGACTAAGAAAGATACAAGATAAGTAATAATGAGAGAAGTCTGTGTCTGTTACTGTGAGATCTCTGGAATTTTATCTGTTGAGATCTATCTATTCCAGGAAGAAACGGATTTATATAATTCAGACCTAATAAATTTCTGAAGAAAATTAATTTCGAAAGTGTTATTTGGCTTCATAATACATATTTGAATAATCAAATCTTTTACAAATCTAGCAACAGAAGGGACACATACGCTACACTATAAAACAAAGCTATTTATTATCAGGCCTAAGAGTATAATCATGACTTCTGTCTCCTAACAGTATTCACATTCACTGTTTATTACAGTCACAAACTGATCATGACCTAATCAATTTTTAAAAGGTATAATCTACCTGAATTACACAAACTATACGTACTACTTACTTCCGTTTTTTTGCTTTAACAGGCTCATCTTCATTAATTTCTTCCATTAGTTCTTGTTCTTCTTTAACTGAACAAAATTCAATTAAAATATTTAGCCATGAATTCTTCAGCTAATCACTACCAGAATGCTTGCTTTAATAGTATTAAATAGAAGCTATAATTTATAATTAGTTTACTCACTTGCACTCATAGAGAACTGCCACTTTTGGATGGACAGCATTGTTGGGGTTGGATGCCCTGGCAAAAACATTACAAACATTGTTATGAATAGTTATTGCATATATTTCACAAATTTCTTTTTAAATTACCATTTGTATAAAATACCCACCTCTCAATATTCATTCCTTTATAAAACATTAAACAAAGCATAATAATTCTATACTTCCTCTATTTATCCTCCTTTTACATGAAATTTCCAATTCATTTTGAATAGTTTCTTGCCCAAACCTTAAATCTATAAATATATAAACTTTCTTGATTTGGGATTTAATTACCTTTTTATGATTCATATTAATGTGCTTATCAAATGAATAAATCAAGTGTTTGAAAATAAACTCATGGCTCAGCACCTGTAGCACAGTGGTTATGGGTAGCAGGTTAGAACCTGGGCCGGGTCAGCTAAACAAACCATGACAACTGCAACAAAACAGCCAGGCGTTGTGATGGGCACTTGTAGAGCCAGTTACTTGGGAGTCTGAGGCAAGACAATAGCTTAAGCCCAAGAGTTTGAGGTTGCTGTGAGCTATGACACCATGGCACTCTACCGAGAACATAATGAGACTCTGTCTCCAAAAAAAACAAAAAACTCATATAAAACAAAAGCAAATCACATACTTTCTCAGTCTCATCCAATACTATGATTATAAAGTATCATTAATATCATAAATATTGCTAGAGAGGTGCCTATTACCTTCAGCACCAGACAGGCAAGGTTACACTGATTCAAAAACTATTTGTAAGCGGAAAATGTCAGTACCACATATATACTATACATGAAAATCTCTCCATCACTAGAAATGATATATATTAGCATTTATTTCATTGTAAGTGTTAAATGATTCATTTGTCTTGCTTCTGTACTACATGGAGGCCAGGGTTCAATAAAAACACAATCATGTCAGCATAAGGGCAAATTACCAACAAGAAATACACAATAAAAATTGTACAAATTTATATACACTCAATACATTGGAAAAGATAATCTCTTAGGAAGATTTAGGTGCCTACATTCTCAGGAATAAGGATTATTATAATCTCTGGTTTAAAGACTAAATTTTTGTATTTTCACAAAATTTTGTATTTTGTATTTTGAAATACAAAATTTTAGTAAATAAAATATTTTTTTAAAGCTCTGGACAGTTTTGATAACTCAAAAACTTGTTACTAATCACCAAAGGTGCTGAAAGGCTCACTAAGGAGCGCTTTGGTAGTATTATTACTATAAGCACCAAGCAGCAAGCAGCAATAGTACCAACAGATCTTAAACTAGGTCAAAGTCTTGAGAATAAATTTAAAATATACATCTTTTAAAAAACATAATCTTACCCAAATTCTTAATTTTAAATCCCTCTTATTTCACTCAAACCAGTAAGCAAAGTTGTCTTTTTTAATTTCCTTAAAAATTTCTTGAAAAATAAAAATTTCTATATGGCCAACACATTTTTTCCTCAAGATATTAAAAAAATGTTAAAATTAATAGATACATTCCTGATTTAAAACTCACTTAGTTTCTTCATGTCTTCCATTCCTTTTTTATGAGGGGGCTCCTGAATAATTTTGTCAACATCTGCCCTTCCAATCAGATCATCAGGTCGGTCCCACATAGAAAGTCGAGTGGTAGGATTATAAAAGAAAACCCGTTCATCACCGGTCCAAACAACACACCTAAGAATTGATTCAAAATAATTTTTTACATTAGAGAACATATTTTGTGGTTAGATCATCTGCTACTATCAACCCGTCAAAGGGGGAAGAGGAAGGTAGTGAGGAAGGATATGTTCCTTATCCAATAATTATTTATAAAGATGTCTTTTAGAACAGAAGAGAGTTAAAGAAGATAAAAACAGCAGCTCAACATATTCATCAAGATAAACAGGATAATACAAAGCAATTTGTGATCAGAGTTCAGGGTGCTTAGGAAGCCAGCTTTGTACACTCATTTTGAGAGTAGTAAATTTTAAACTACCACAAAGGATCAATTTAATAAGTCAATAATAATGCCATTAAGGAGTTCTAAAGCTAAAGGACAGACCATTAACACCCTACTATGTACTTATGCCTACCACAAGGCCCAGCTATTTTTTTGTTGTTGCAGTTTGGCTGGGGCCAGACTCGATCCCACCACCCTCAGTATATGGGATCGGTGCCCTACCCACTGAGCCACAGGTACCGCCCTTCTTACTATTTTTTAACAGTCTAAAATTATATACTCAAATGCAACCTTCCATGAAGACTGCAAGATCTAAATATATCTGCAATAAAAAGTAAAGAGAAGTATCAATTGTGCTAGGGCACCATACACCACCATAGCTCACTATTGCGCCCACTGGTCCTATTAATTATAAGTAGAAAACTTTAACAAAAAAAAAAAAAAAAAAAAGATTGTAGACTCTGTACAATCTCAAAACAACAACAACAAAAGAAAAAAGTATGGGAGACAGTAAAAATTTAGAACTAAATTTTAGGGAATAAATTTTCCACCTTACCCTACCTGATAGCTCTGCCCTGAGGGTAACTCCAGGTTGCAGAGCTGCATGGTGGCAGTAGCACAAGCAGCTAAAACTCCAGTAGAAACCACGAAGCCCAGATAACCAAAAGTTAATCAACATTTGTCAAGCCCAAGGTCACCTAAATGCTGAAATTATCGGACAAAGCACCCTCTGTTGAAATAGTCATACAAAAACCTTAGGAGCAACAATAACTAGATTTCATGACACTAAAAAAAAAAAAAAAATACTTAAAATAAGTGAAAAGACAGGAGTTCTCAGTAGAGAAATAAAACCATAAAAAATAAAAATTTTAGGGAGGAAAAAAAATAAAGCCAAAGCAGGATAGCCTCGGGCTTTGTACTTTCCTACCTTCCTTAGGCTTTTATCTAAGCTCCCCTTTATCTCTGCTATCCTTGGCAGTGACCTATTTATGTATTTATTTATTTATTTATTTATTTAGGTGAACAAGGTTAGTCAGAGAGAGTACAGTATAAAACAGGGGCAAGAGGTGTGGGGGTAACTCTTCAATAAAGAAATCTGGCAGACAATACCACAGCCTGGTCAACATCGATAGCAGTAAGTCATGTTGATTTATGTACCTTTAATAGAATACAATCAAAAATAAAGACAGCACTTCGTATCCGTGGTCTTCTTCACCCCCCCCAACCCAGTCTAATTATGAGAAAACCATCAGACAAATCCAAACTAAGAGATACCCCGCAAACCACCTGACCAACACTCTCAAAACCATCAAACTCATCAAAAACAAAGAAAGTCCGAGAAACTCTTATAGTCCAGAGAAACCTAAGGAAGTATGATTCCTGGATGTGATGTGGTATCATGGATGGATTCTATAACAAAAACAAAAAAATTGGTCAACATAGGTCAAGTGACATTGGAATAAAGTGTGTACTTTAGTTAAAACAAATAAAAAAATAAAAATTTTAGAAATTAGGCTGAGCGCCTGTAGCTCAAGCCACCTAGGGCACCAGCCACATACACTGGAGCTAGAGGGTTTGAATCCAGCCCAGGCCCGTCAAACAACAACTACAACCAAAAAATAGCCAAGGGTTGTGGCGTGCGCCTGTAGTCCCAGCTACTTGGGAGGCTGAGACAAAAGAATCACTTACACCCAAGGGTTTGGGGTTGCTGTGAGCTGTGACACTACAGCACTCTACCCAGGGCCACACATTGAGACCCTGTCTCAAAAAAAAAAAAAAAAAAAAAAGAAAGAAAGAAAAATTTTAGAAATCAAAAATAAATGAAATTTCACTTGATTGGCTCAAGAACAGAACAGAGATGGTAGAGGAAACAATCAGTAAACCAGAAGATGAACTAACAATTATGCCACCTGATAGTTCTGAACTCAAGAACCTATGGGACTGTAACAAAATGTCTAATATGCATATCATGAGGTTCCAAAAGGAGCAGAAAGAATGAGGCAGAAAAAATTTGAGAACATAATGGTCAAAAATATCTCCCAATTTGTTAAAAAGCAAATATACCTATGTTAAAGAATGTTAAATACTCCCCAACAATTAAAAAAAAAAAAAAAAAAAAAAAAATGTTAAATACATGTGAAAGAAGCTCAGCAAACCCCAAATAGGATAAACTTCAAGAAAACCAGGACTACACATAAGACAAATGGGTGAAAATCAAAAATAAAGCAAAAAGACCTTGATAGCAGATAGCTAAAAAAAAGAAAGAAAGAAAAGGTACAATACACACAGAGAGAAAGAGATACAATTCCAAAGACCATGGATTTCTCATCAGAAACCACAGAAACCAGCCTGTTTTTATTAGACCTGACAACAGAGATCTGCTCACTGTCTGTGGAGAACTATAAACTTTCTCACTCTGTAAACTCATCTTCCTCAATAAACCTAGCTTTAAGGTGCCTTACTTAAACAAAAAGAAACCACAGAAGCCAAAATATAGTAGAACATGTTTAATGTTCAAATAAAAAAAGAACTGCCAGCCCAAAAATCCATATCCAGTAAAAATAACCTTCAGAAACAAGGGCAAAAACAAAATATTCTTAGATGAAAGAAAACCAAAAAATTTCATCTCCCACACCTCCATTCTTTATGCTGAATGGGAATGATACTAAAGAAAAAACTGGATCTTTAAGAATGAAGAAAAAAACAACAGAAATGGCAAATATAAAAGATTTTTTTCTCCGTCTATTCTTTAAAATATGTATGAAAAATTATACTACTACATACCTGAAAACCCCATCAGGTTGAAAACTATCAAAACTATCCATAACTTTGCAGGGCAATTAAATCAGTAACTTAAAATACCTAGAAAGTTCCAAATAGTGTATGTAGAAACAGACATCTAAATAATTTATGAGACATAAAAACAAATCAAAAACTAAATACATATAATATAAACTGAACAGAAATGAAATACAACATAATTTGTAAAATGCTCCTAAAGCAATGCTGAGAAAACTTTTAAAATACTCATCCTAGACAGAACTATACCAACAACCTAGGAATTCATATATGAAAACCAAAATGGAGGTAAAAAGTAAACCCAAAGTTTGTAAAAGAAAGGCAGAATACGCGGCACCCGTAGCTCAGTGGTTAGGGCACCGGCCCTATACATCGAGGCTGGCAAGTATGAACCCAGCCCGGGACAGCTAAAGCAACAATGACAAATGCAACGAAAAATAGCATTGTGGCGGGCACTTGTAGCCCCAGCTACTTAGAAGGCTGAGGCAAGAGAATCTCTTAAGCCCAAGAGTTTGAGGTTGCTGTGAGCTATGCCACAGCACTCTATTCAGAGCAACAGCTTGAGACTCTGTCTCAAAAAACAAACAAACAAAAAAAACATTAAAAACTCTTAGAATCAGGCAGCGCCTGCTGCTCAGTGGGTAGGGCGCTGGCCCCATATACCAAGGGTGGCAGGTTCAAACCTGGCACCAGCCAAACTTCAACAAAAAAATAGCTGGGAGTTGTGGTGGGTGCCTGTGGTCCCAGCTACTCAGGAGACTGAGGCAAGAGAATTGCCTACGTCCAGGAGTTGGAGGTTGCTGCGAGTTGTATGACGCCACAGCCCTCTACCGAGGGCAACAAAGTGAGACTGTCTCTAAAAAAAAAAAAAAAAAAAAAAAAAAAATCTCTTAGGACCAAAAACTAATGTTTACTGATCCTAAAGAATATAAAATCTTATAATTTTTACCTATTAATATTTAAAAGTGTCAAACTAAGTTCATGAAAAATTATCCCAATGGACATAAAGGAAACACAAAACTTTGTTTTACATGTAGTTTCTTATCTCCAAAGAAACAGTAATCACAAGATAGCAAGAGGCAGAAATACTAATTAAAATATGATTATCCAAATAATGTAGCATATTCTCCATGGCTGAACAATCTATTTAGCTTAAAGTTTGTACATAACCACTTAGCAATAAATGGCTTTCAGATGAACTATGAAAGCACTAGGTATAGATACATGCATTGGGGGATGGGGGAGGTGGAAATGCTTCCTAAAAAGACACTGAACCTAGAAGCTATAAATAAAAAAAGATCAGTTGGGCCAGGCACAGTGGCTCACACTTGTAACCCTAGCACTTTAGGAGGCTGAGGCAGGTGGATCACATGAGCTCAGGAGTTTAAGACTAGCCCAAGCAAGAGTGAGACCCCCATTTCTACTAAAAAAAATCGAAAAAACTAGACAGGTATAGTGGGTGTTTGTAGTCCCAGCTACACAGGAGGCTGAGGGAAGGGGATCGCTTGAGCCCAAGAGTTTAAGGATGCTATAAGCTATGACACCAGAGCCCTCTACCCAGGGCAACAGAGTGAGACTGCGTCTCAGGAAAATAAAAATGTCGATCAATTTGACCTCATCAAAATATGAAATTTATAAAAAACAGGATACCAAAGCAAAAATCAAAAGAGAGAAACTGTGATACATGTAAAAGTCAAAAGATTAGTAACAATACACATAAAAGCCCCCAAACATCACAAAGAAAAAGTCCATTAAAAAAAGCACAAATGTGCAAAGACCAAGAAATGCAAAATAAGTTCAATCACAACCAGTATTCGAGATAGAGATCTTTTATTAGATCTGTAAAAGAGAGAAATCTTTTATTAGATCTGTAAAAGAGTATATCACTACACTGCCATGTGTGAGTGAAACATTGTAATCTCTGGCTTTTGGTGGGAGAATCAACTGGTGCCTTCCAACCCTCCCAATGAGCTCTATTTGGCAATATCCCATAAACTTTTAAACAGATATTACAACTTTATTCAGGAATTCACTTCTAGGAATGAATCCAATAGAAATACTTGCATGTGTTCACAAAGAAATGTGTATAAAGATGTCATAAATAGCACCTTCTGTAATGCCAAGGGCAAAAAAAGGGAAAACAACATGTGTAGGAAAATTATGCATTTCCATATAATAGAGAACTATGCTGTCATGAATAGATTTCAATGTACTAAAACAGCAAGATTTCTGACACATATTTTACTTTTAAAACCCGAGGAATAATACATATTTTTTTTTTTTCTGGAAAGTGAGTCTCACTTCCTTACCCTGGGTAAAGTGCCGTGGTGTCATCATAGCTAGCAGCAACCTCCAACTCTTGGGCTGAAGCCGTCCTCTTGCCTCAGCCTCCCACAACAGCCCGGCTTTTTTGTTGTTGTTGTTGTTGCACTTGTTTAGTTGGCCCAGGCCGGGTCGAACCCGTCACCCTTGGTGTATGTGGCTGGCACCATAACCACTGTGCTACAGGCGCCGAGCCCAGTGTTCCTGTTTTTAGTAAAGATGGGGGTCTCATTCTTGCTCAGGCTGGTCTCCAACTCCTAAGCTCAAGCATGTACTGGCCTCCCTGAGCGCTAGGATTACCCTTTGACAACGCGCAAGTGCTCAGAAATAAAACATGCCTCCAGGCTCAGCACCTGTGGCTCAAGCGGCTAGGGCGCCAGCCACATACACCGGAGCTGTTGGGTTCAAATCTAGCCCAGGCCTGCCAAACAACAATGACAAACAACTACTACCAAAAAAACAAACAAATAAATAAATATATATATATGTATATGTATATACATATATAATATATATATATGTATATATATATACATATATATTATATATACACACATATATATATATAGTGCACTGGTGTTCTAGCAGGCACCCGTAGTCCCAGGTACATGGGAGGCTGAGGCAAAAGAATCGCTTAAGCCTGAGAGTCTGAGCTTGCTGTGAGGGTGACATAGTGAGACTCTGTCTCAAAAACATAAAACACAACAAAAAATACCTACAGTCATCGTTAACACCAAACTAACACCTCACACTGAAAGCCTAAAGGCATCATTCATACTGAAGAAATGCCTTGTTTGAACACCTAGGCTTGGCAGTCAAAAGATTAAAGAATGTGCAAGTAACCACACACATACTCCTACATGTACACACACAACACAATATAACAAAAGGTGTGGGAGTTGTACCAAACTTTTTACTAATGGTAAAGTTTGATGAAGGTGGAATTTTATCATTTTTTTACTGTACACAATTCTTTCATATTATATGCCTTTTCATGAATTCAACTATTCTAAGTCACCCCAAAAAGACCACCCCCAATTAGATCAATCTATTTGTAGGAAATTCAGGAACAGAAATTCAGTACCATGGGGACACAATATCCAGATTTTGGAATACTACAAGAAAAACATTAATTTTTTTTCAATGACAAAAACAAGAAAAAACAAGGAAAAGCAGCTGAAAAGGAACCTATGGATTACAATTACCTATAGATTGCTTCTTACGAAAGAACAAAGGAGGTAGATTCTTCAAATCTACTTTTGATGAAGGTGCTGTAACACTGTTGCAGTGATACCAAAGGATTTAGAATATTGCATTAACTTATTTGACAAAGCAGCAACAGGGTGCTCTAATTTTGATTAGAGATTATAGACTACAAGACTTCAGAAACACGCCAATTCATGCAGTGAGGAGGGCGTAGCAGCAATCCCAAAGTTACAAACATCTGACTTACATACAATTCAACAGTTATGAATGGAGGCTATTACAGGTAATAGATAAATGTGCCTGTTCCAACTTACATAAAAATCCAATTTAAGAACAAACCTACAAAACTTATCTCATTTGTATCCCAGGGACTGCCTGTAACAAATTAAATGAGTTACAGCAGGAACAGGAAAAGGAAGCAATACCAGCATACCTCACAGATATTGCAGATTCCATTCCAGACCACCCCAATAAGGCTAATATCACAATAGAGTAACAAAAACTTTACTTTCCAGTCTATGTAAAAGTGTATGCTTTATACTGTGCTATTGCCCAGAAAGTGTACAATAGCATTGTATACATATAATGTACATACCTTTGTTAAAAAAATGCTTTATTGCTAAAATATGCTAACAATCATGGAAGCTTTCAGCAAGTCTTGGAAAGCAAAGGGTCTTGCCCTGGATCCTGATGGCTGCTAACTGATCTGAATGGTGGTTGCTGAAGGTTAGGGTGGCTATGGCAATTGCTTAAAATAAAAAAATAAGACAATGACGTTTACCTTATCAATTGACTCTCCATTTCATAAGAGACTTCTTTGTGGCATGTAACACCATTTGATACCATTTTACCTACAGCAGAAATTTAAAATCTGCAGGAAACCAAAATTAGAGCACCCTGTCGCTGTTTTGTCAACTAAGTTTACATAATATTCTAAATCCTTTGGTATTACTGCAACATTGTTCACAGCACCTTCATCAAAAGTAGATTCTATTTCAAGAATCTACCTCCTCTGCTCTTCCATAAGAAGCAAACTCCTCATCCACTCAAGTTTTCTCAGGAGATTGCAGCAATTCAGTCACATCTTTAGGATCCACTACTAGTTTTTCTGCTATTTTCACATCTGCAGTGACTTCCTTCACTGAAGTTTTAAATCCCTCAAAGTTATCCTTGAGAGTGAGAACCAACTTATTCCAAACCCCAGTTAATATTGATATTTTCAATTACTCCCATGAATCATGAATGTTCTTAATGGCATCTAGAATGATCAATCATTTCCAGAAGGCTTTCAATTTACTTTGTACAGATACATCAGAAGCATCACTATCCATGGTACCTATAGCCTTATAAAATTTATTTCTTAACTAAGAAGAACTGAGTCAGAATTACTCCTTGATCCATAGGCTACAGAATAGATGTGTTAACAGGAATGAAAACAACATTAATCTCCTTATACATCTCCATCAGAGCTCGTGGGGAACCAGGTGCACTGTCAATGAGCAGAAACAGTTTGAAAGCAATCTTTCTTTCTCAGCAAGAAAGAGTGGGCTTAAAATATTCATAAACAGATCTGGTGTCATTTGGGCTTTTGTGCTCCACTAGCATAACAGAATTTAGCATTACTCATAACGGCCTTAGAATTTTCAGAATGGTACATGAACATTAGCTTCAACATTAAGCGACCAGCTGCATTAGCCCGTAACAAGAGAGCCAGCATGGCCTTTCAAGCTTTAAAGTGAGGCACTGACTTCTCCTTCCTAGCTACAAAAATCATAGATGCCAACAGAAGGCTCTCTGATATAGGCTGAAAATCTGTTCTTTAATGCAGTCACCTTCATCAACAATCTTAACTAGACCTTCTGGTTAACCTGCTAAAGTTTCTGTATCAGCCCTTGCTGCTTCACCTTTGCACTTTCATATTATGGAGGTGACTTCTTTCCTTAAACCTCATGAACCAACATCTCCTAGCTTCTAACTTTTCTTGTGCAGCATGATCTCCTCTCTCAGCCTTCAAAAAACTGATCATAAGTGGGTCCTTGCTCTGCATTAGGCTTTGGCTTAGGGAATGTTGTAGCTGGTCAGATCTTCTGTCCAGACCACTCAAATTGTATCCAAAGATCACTTTGCTTTATCATTCATGTGTTTGCTGAAGTAGCACTTTCAATTTCCTTTCAGAATTTTTCCTTTGCATTCACAACTTCGCTAACTGGTGTAAGAAACCAAGCTTTTGGCCTGTCTTGAATTTTTTTTTTTTTTTTTTTTTTTTGAGACAAAGTCTCATGCTGTCGCCCTGGGTAGAGTGATGTAGCGTCATAGCTCACAGCAACCTCAAACTTTTAGGTTTAAGCGATTCTCTTGCCTCAGCCTCCCAAGTAGCTGGGATTACAGGCACCACCACAGCACCCGGCTATTTTTTTGTTGCAGTTGTCATTATTGTTTAGCTGGCCAGGGCTGGGTTCAAACCTGCCACCCTCGGTGCACGTGGCTGGAGCCATAACCATTGTGCTATGGGCGTCGAGCCCCGGCTATTTGTTGTTGTTGTTGTTGTTGTTGTTATAATTGTCATTGTTGTTTACTGGCCAGGCCGGGTTTGAACCTGCCAGCCTCAGGGTATTTGGCCAGTGCCCTTACCCACTGAGCTACGAGTGCCACCTGTCTTGGATTTTTACATGCCTCACTCCTTAACCTCAATCATTTCTAGCGTCTGAGTTACAGTGAAGTCACGCAACTTTCTTTCAACATATATAGTTATTAATTAACCTAATAGTCATATTGTTGTGTCTCAGGTAATAGGCAGGCCCAAATGGAGGGGGAAATAGCTGGTTGGTAGAGCAATCAGAACACACAACATTTATTAAGTTCACTATCCTACCTGGGTGTGGTTTGTGGCACGTGAAAGAATTACAATAGTAATACCAAAGATCACTGGTTCTAGGTCACCATAATAGATGTATTAATAAAGAAAGTTTGAAATATAGTGAGAATTAGGTAGGTGCCGTAGCAGAGTGGTTACAGTGCCAGCCACATACAACGAGGGTAGCAGGTTCAAACCTGGTCCGGGCCTGCCAAACAATAATGACAACTGCAACAAAAAATAGCCAGGCATTGTGGTGGGCGCCTGTAGTCCCAGCTATTTGGGAGGCTGAGGCAAGAGAATCGCTTAAGTCCAAGAGTTGGGGGTTGCTGTGAGCTGTGACGGTATAGCATTTTATTGAGGGCAACATAGTGAGACTGTCTCAAAAAAGAAAGAAATATACTGAGAAATACAAAAATGTGACAGAGAGACAAAGAGTGAGCACAAAAATGGCACGGATAGACCAGTTTGACACAGGGTTGCCACAAACCTTCAATTTGTAAAAAATGTAGTATCTGTGAAGCACAATAAAGCAGAGAACAATACAAGGCCTCCCTGTACTTAGATAAAAAGAAATACTTTCACATACTTCTATAAATGTAATCATATAGTGGGTATCCACATAAAAACAAATTCAAAGCATTTTAAATAATAAAAAGTGTATTAGGGTCTCACGGTGGTTCATGTCTATAATTATGAATGAAGATTAATGGAGAATACCAAAAAGGAAGACACTTGTAGCAATTGAAATTTAGATGTGAATACCCCAAACACAATAAGAACAAAAATATTCAGCAGATTAAAAACATATTTAACATATATACTTTTAAGGTACTTTTTCTTTCTACAAAATAAACCATATAACAAGTATAATTTTTTTTAAAAAGGAAGAGAAACTTATCAATCAATAATTAAGCTAAATGCATACCATGGAGTACCAGGAATAGGAGTAGTAGCTACTGGCTTTGCCTTCTGGGCAGCCTTTTCTTCTTCAGTCATCTCCTCCTCTTTGGGCTCCTATGGGGAATAATATTACTCCCATTTAATTACAATCAGAAAACAATGCTTAAATATTCCACAAAAAAAGAGTGTAACTGACAACACCTCCAAGCACAATAAGGTCTGTTGTTAGAAGGAGGATGGGGGACACTAATTAGGAATTTCTAAAAAACAGTTTCTAAATCCTTTCCCACTGAGAACCCAGTAGCAGCATCTGGTCTTACCTTATAAACTCACTAACTGTGTGATCAGGAACAAAAATGGAGAACTACAGTATAAAGAATCAGAGGAGACTTCTTCATTTAACACTTTCTGATCTCTGCTAACTGGCCTACTCCTGAGATATGGCTAGCATTAGTCCTTCACTGAATCAAGGAAGCTTCTAAAAAGCAATTCTTTTAGTGCTATAAAGGCATCATTCCATGCCAAAACACAACAGCAGAGAGGACAGATACAAACATTTCCCAAACATGAAATTATAATTTTAACATGTGCCAGTCTCTACGTCAAGAGACTGGAAATTAGGTTCCCAGCTGTGGTCCAAGGCCTTTTCTGTCTATACCCCTCAGTTTAGTGTAAGAATTAATTTAATGACATTTTCAAAGGAAAAATTGAATTAGAATCTTCAAAGAACCCTAAGATTTCAAAGATCAAATTCATAATAATTATTTCAAAATATATCAAGCAGATTTTAAAAATAAATTGTACTAAACAACTAATGTGGCTCCCAGCTTCACAGGTTATGGCCCTTTACCTCCTTTATCTCCTTTATAGGCTCTTCTTTAGGATCCTCCTCCTCTGTCTCCATTGGCAGAGGTTCTTCAGAAGGTTCTTTAATTGGCTCTTTAATCTTCTCTTCTAATTTTTCTATATTAAGAAATTAAGATTTCTTTTTAGTAACATTTCTACTCTAATGTTTTGATATGATTTCCTAAGAACATTCAGAGAATAACAAAGTAAGATATTCCATTTTTTGGCATTGAACATAAAGACAAAATGTCTGTCTTTATAATATCATTGATTTAATTCTATTTTAATACTCAACTTCCAATACCTTGCTATACCAGTCAGGAAATTCTTTAAAGAAAACCTACTGGCTCACACCTGTAATATTAGCAATCTGGGAGGCCAAAGCAGATGGATTGCTTGAGCTCAGAAGTTCGAGACCATCCTAAGCAAGAGTGAGACACTGTCTCTACTAATAATAGAAAAACTGAGGCAAGAGGACCACTTGAGACCAAGAGTTTGAGGTTGCTATGAGCTATGACATCATGGCACTCTACCCAGGGTGACAAGTGAGACTCTATCTCAAAAAAGAAAATAAAATAAAACCTACTGATGTAAAAAGATATGAAGTCTTTCATATATCATTGGTAGCAATGATTCATTTTGCTGACTAGCATAAGATATTAAAATACTTAGGAACAGAAACAGGGGGTTGTGATACAGAAAATTACGAGTTTTCTATTAACATCTAAGGTTCCAAGGGCTTAACTTTTTTCCTTCCATCAGAACACATAAAACATGTTTCCTTCGTGATCAGTACTATTAACCTCAATAAGGACAGTAACTATACAATAATTATAAATTTTCTGACAAAAGTAAAAATATACACAGGTGTTAAAGGTTAGAGGCAGTTAAATCAGGTCGAGGTCCAATATCACTGGCTCATTAACCAAGAATCTAACTATTATTCTTCACTGCCCTCCATAGCACCAATGACGGGTAAGATTCCCAAAGCGGGGACAACCTAAGACAGGATA